>APFE031357487.1:2998-37360 GCA_000404065.3 Pinus taeda
CTCACCGAGCCAGAGGGGTAGTGCTCCGAGCAGGTCACAGAGCAGTTCACTAGGGAGTCCACTGATGGACAGTTCACACGGTACCTCAGCTTCTACAGGTTCAGGTGCAGGCAGAAGGACATCAGACAGAAAGTCAGGAGTTCAGGCTACTGATGGTGATGAGGAGGAGGAGTTTCATTCTCCTATGGGAGAAGCATGCTCAGGGAAGAGGAAGCCCAAGTGGCTTTAGGACACCTTGAGAGATGCCACATCAGTTGCTGAGCCGAAGAGGCCGGTCAGAGAGTAGACCACCTGAGAGATTTTGTAGCTATATGGCGATGGTTACCAGCATCCTTGACTCTGAGCCTTCTAGCTATGAGGAGGCAGCTAGCCAGCAGGTCTGGAGAGAGGCCATGCAGGAGGAGTATTCTTCTATCATGAAGAATGATGTTTGGGAGGTGGTGCCGAGGCCTGAGGGCAAATTCGTGGTTACTTCCAGATGGCTTTACAAGGTAAAGCATGCTGCAGATGGCAGCATTGAGAAATTCAAAGCGATGTTTGTGGCTAGAGGGTTCTCCCAGGTAGAGGGAGTTGATTATGAGAAGACCTTCGCTCCCGTGGCTCGATATACTTCGATTCGCTCCATTATATCGATAGCAGCAGAGATGGGTTGGAAGATCCACCAGATGGATGTGAAGACCGCATTTCTCAATGGCTTCATACAGGAGGAGTTGTACATTGAGCAGCCACAGGGCTTTGAGGTGCATGGAAGGAGTCCCATGTGTGCAGACTGAAGAAGGCCCTTTATGGCCTGAAGCAAGCTCCCAGAGTTTGGTACTCCAGGATAGAATACATATTTGTAGGGGATGGGTTTCACAAAGAGTGAGGCAGATCCGAACCTTTACTTTATTGTGATAGGTGAGGAGCCTCTCATTCTGGTGTTGTATGTGGATGACTTTGTCATTACAGGTGCAGAGAGACTCATAGAGCACTGCAAGAGAGATCTTGCGACGGAGTTTGAGATGAAGGACATTGGCTTGATGCATTACTTTTTGGTTTTGGAGGTGTGGCAGGAGGGGGGGCATTTCTTCCTGGGGCAGGGGAAGTATATTGTGGACATCCTTAGCAGATTCCACATGGAGGATTGTAGACCCATGTCGACACCGATGATCACCAACTGGAAGAAGCTTCATGCTTCGGATTCCAAGTTGGTGGATCCAACATTGTACAGGCAGCTGATTGGTTCCTTGATGTATTTGGTCAACACTAGACCAGATATTTGTTTTGCAGTCAACACGATGAGTCAGTTTATGTGTGAGCCTAGGAAGGTTCACTGGGTGGCTGCAAAACACATTTTGCGATACTTGCAGGGGACAGTGGATTATGGTCTGGACTAAAGGCAGGGGGATGGAGTGAGGTTGGCAGGTTATACTAATTCTGATTGGGCAGGTTGTGCTTCTGATAGGAAGAGCACTTCAGGGTGCTGTTTTGGGATGGGTTCAGCAGTAGTGTCATGGTTTAACCGGAAACAGCAGTCAGTAGCATTGATTTCAGCGGAAGCAGAGTATATGGCAGCCAGTCTAGCTAGTTGTGAGGCCATCTGACTTCGCAAGATGTTGTTTGGCTTACTTGGTCAGCCGTAAAAACCTTCAGTGATTTACTGTGATAATCAGAGTTGCATTAAACTCACGGAAAATCTAGTATTTCATGACAGGTCAAAGCATATTGGGATCAAATATCATTTCATCAAAGACTATGTTCAGAAGGGAGCTGTGAAGCTTGAGTACATTCCCACTGATGAGCAGGTTGCAGATATTCTTAGCAAAGCCTTACCACGGGGCAAGCATGTCTACTTCAGAGACAAGATGGGTGTGGTAAGGAATACCTTCCTCGGTAAGAGGGAGTGTTGAAATTTGGTACCGGAGGACAGGTGGTTCCCTAAGGCTTTGATCTTTGGCCTAGGGAAAAGTGTTCAAAAAGAATTTAATTTTTCTCCTAAAGTAATTTTATAATTTTTATAAAGTCAAATCTAATTGAAAAGTGACTTTAAGTGATAAAGTTACTAAAATCTAATTTTAAAATGACTTTAATAAAGTTAATGTAAAATTAAAAAGGAAAAGTGACTTTGGAAATAAATGACTAAGTGGGTCTTCATTAAAGTGGGTGAGTTAAAAAATAAAAAGTGAGATTTAAATGAGCATTTAATTTCAGCCCTAGATCTCAATCTATTTCAGCCATTGGATTTAGAAGTTACCCAAAAGTCACTTAGGATTAGATTAAAGGAGGAAAAGGAGGCAAAAGGTCATTCATTCTTTCATGAGCAGATTGAGAGAGGAGAGCAAGAGAGCAAGGGAGATTTCTGGACAAGGAGGAGAAGGAGACAGCAGCTTGGCACACATTCCAAGGCAGAAGTTGAGCAGATTTGTATAGTTGATTCAGCACACAGTGAAAGGCTGATTTTGGCACGATTTTCTAGAGATCCGTACTGCTGGTTTGCACAGAAATCAAGGGGTGGTTTGCACAGAAATCGAGGAGCAGTTTGCTATTTTTTCTGCACGCAAATCGAGGTCCGTACAGCGCATTAAATGCAATCCGTACAGCAGCATTTAAGGTTGAAAGTGGGCACGAAAATCGAGGAGGCCGTACAACATTTATTGATGTCCTGTTTGCTGTAATTTCCAGTTTGCTGTGAGGCACAGGAAAAGAGATAAGTTGTAAATTTGTTTGCTGATTTTTTGCTAAATATTTCTCACTGTAAAAAAGGCATTTCAGAAATAAAGAAGAGCTCTCGAACACTGGTTTTCCCCAAGAGTTGTAGGGGGTTTTTCCAGGGTCACGTTGACCAAAAATATCAGTGTTTTAATGGCTGTTTATTATTGCTGATTTTTATTTCTGCAATTTCCAGCATTCTGTAAATTTCCCAGAATTTGTGTTTTCAACAAATTTATTTTTTCAGCATTGTTGAATGTATGGTTATGGGAAAGGGCATTTAACTACATGGGAGAAATAAAGGTGAAACTGAAAACCGAGGTGGGAAATGAGAAATTTCTACACGGGTTTTTGTGAAAATCCACCAATGTAAAGGCTTCTGATGTAAGTGTGGGCCCATAACCCATAGGTCCACGTATTGATTTCAGGTTGCGGCTTTATTGCATCAAAGTGGTATCAAAGCAGGGAAAGGTTTCGTGCAAGAAGAAAGAAGATTTTGTGTGCAAAAGGAGGTACAGTTATGTTGAGGGCTAGTGAGTTTGTGGTCTTTAGAAGAAGGTGAGAATATTGCAGCAACCTAGAGCATGGAGTGCTCCAATGGTTCACAGAAGAGAGAACCAGAGGGATGCCGAAAGACTAAGCCAGGAGAGAAGCTTGGTGAGGTATCGTGTAGCAGAGAACATTGTTACTGCAGAGGTTTTGTTGCAGCTCACAGAAAGATCATGAAGGCAGTTCCACTGAGGAGGTGGGTAGAATTGCTAAGGGATGAAGGAGAAATATATGACCAGGAGTTCATAAATTTTGGTACCTCGGGAGTTTGATGCAAGAGCATCTGACCACCTTTAACCAAAATTCAAATTTTGAGCTATGAAAGAGGAAACGTGGACCATCGTTGTAAAATGGGGCAAATTCTGTTAAAACAAAACTAAGTTGATGGAATTGGTAAGTCTCTAGAAGACTTAATTTAATGTAATTATCTGCCATGTAAGGGTATAGAGATGTTTAGGGATTTGATTGAGCAATTGTGGGAGGAAATCGTGGATCTTAGATGATCCACAACTTTTGTAATTTCTTATATAAAGAGAGACTGTGTTGTGAGAAGGGAGATTGGATACAATGTAGTCGAAGCAAAACTTGTTACCTAAGGCTAAAATGCCTCGAAGGAGAATGAGTTGGGGACTGTGTAGATTATCCACCAAACTACGTATAAAGCATGGTCTCCTCCAGTCCATCAAATGATCTCTTCTGAGGTTCATTTGTGGCACCAACAATTACAGAGATCCTAGTTCTCTTTTTCCTGTATACAACCCTAAAGCCCTGACTTGTTGCTTCAGTTGTAGGTGAAGACTGTTCTTCCCTCCCTCTCTTGGTTGTCTTTTCTTGTGCAAGTGGAGTTTGCACATTAGATGTAGAAACTGCTTGTTCTTCAGCCTCTTGGAGGGTGTTCTCTGTCCATTCCAACTGATTTTTATACTATTCTATCTCAGGCCTGGCTGTGTGATGATATGGTGTAAATTTATTCTCTACCCTGAGTTTGGAAATCACTCCCAATGGGTCATAAGACCAAGTGAAACTGAGACCAAACTTCATCTCCTTTAGTAATTTGTTTGCTTCCTCTCCTGCTGCCCTGGTGTTACAGATGAATGGACCAACTTAGGCTTTCAGCTTGAATTGTGATTTCTCCTTGATAGCCACAAAGTGTACTTCATCTACATTTAACCTCTGCCTTAAGTATTCTAGTGCAAAGATTTTGATAGGGAGGTACTTGGGCAGTTTGTAGGGTGGAAGCTCACAACCATAAACCCTGACCTTTGTGTAGTTTTGGTAACAATACCAATCCCCTGTTGTAGCTTCATCAACCAACTGTAATTCTTCAATAATCTCCTCACTGATCCTTGGAACTGGAGTGTTGCTCATAAGACTGATAGTTGGATGAATAAACAGTTCTATTAACTATTTATTTGTAAACTCTTCTTTTTTCTTCATCCCCATTGAAGTCCAGAATATCATTGATTGTTATTTCCTTCCTCATCTAACTTTTGTAAAGAAAATGGGAATTTGTCTCCTTGAAAATATATAAAAAGGTAAACAAGTACTAAAGCATACTTGAATACTTCTTCAGTATTGAACTTGACAAATTGCTCATGTATGGCTTCAGCAATGAAATTACTGAAATCATAAATAACAGTGGGTTTAAAATTAATAGAAAACATGGATAAGAAACCAAGGATGGCTTCATTGACAGAGTGATCAGAGTTATAACCAAGCAAATAGGACAAAATAGTGGTAATTTTCTTGGTTCTATCAAGAAAAATGGATGAATCATAAGGAAAATTCCTTTTTGGCAGAAGACTATCAATAGCTAGAAACAGTTCAAGGGTCTAGGATCTTTTAGTAAAGTCTATTTTTTGATAAGCTTTTATCAGGTTTTCATGGGAAAAAGGACGGTTTGGTGTAGTAGAAGGGGCCTGCAACATTTTTTCAATGGAATCATAATTGATTGAACAGAGGATTTCTCTTGTGGGTGAAATAATTGCTCTTTGGCTGGGATCATAAGATTAATGGCATTTTCTTACAAATTCAGGTGCTCTGTGTATCTGTGGGAAAATGTAATGAGGTAATTGGGAGTCCTAGAGCCCTATTTCATCTATCTGATCAATCAATTGATCTTCCATCCAACAATAGATTTCATATAAATCGAATTGAGAAGAAGTCTCAACGATTTTGCAATCTTTGTCGACCAATGGGGTATGATGGAAGTCAACGTCTGGGTGAATCAAAGGATTTGGGAATTCTGTGATTTCTTTTCGCTTGGGAGGCATTTTATCAAACAAATTGCAGACTGTAAATGAAAGAAATTGGTCTGAAAGAGAGTGATCATAGTAAAAAATAGATAACTGACCGAGGGATAAGTGGACCTGGATGTTGGATTCGCGAACAGGACGAATGATTGCTTTAGTGTAAGATAGTGGTTGAGCTATAGGAAAGAAAACTTCAATGATTAATCTGGTTGCAAAAATTCACTATGTAACCATTCTCATGGATAATACAGTGTTTATAAATGAAAAAGTGGAGCGGGGGTGCCACTAAACATTTGAATTTACATTAATTATCCAACAGATTAATTAACGGATGTTTGAGTCATAAATTCGCGGGAGCGGAATTGAATGGGCAACGGATAGATGGTAGATATGAGATGGAGTGTGACGTGGAGCGATGGTAAACGGTCCTTTAATATACCACGTTTGGGGGTAAGGTGAGATGGGAAGCAGTTTCGGGTTTTTTAGTCCCGAAACACTAAAAGCAGAAAAAGGAGTTTATATGGGCAGTATGGGAAACTGCCCATTGCGGACCCACCGCCCCCCTTCACCCATCGATAAAGTTCGAACAGTGAATGATGGCCGAGGAGGGCCATGGGCCATCAGATCAGGGAAGAGTGTGCAGGATGAGAGGTGAGGTGGGGGGTATTTAACATATGAGCGGAAATTAAATGGTGGGGTCACGACTTCGAAGGCGGATGTCACAGTTGTGGGTCATGGGGATTAAATGAAATAACATTGACTTATGAAACTTTTTGGTTAATTAAAACCCATCATATATATGTTTTCCCAATGTTACAACTTAGGGTTAAAGCATTTGATGCTTCAATTTGATTTCACATGTCTACCTACCCTTTTACTCCTAACATTTTCACTTATTTTTCAAAGTGCATATAAGCTTTTATGCCTAATCTATCTCTATACCTTATTTCCACCATTAGCTTAGATTAAACTGTTGAGCCAATTTTATTTTCTACCTATGACAATCAATTTAAATTAAATCCAATCATGATTAAACTGTATAATTGGATCAAACAAACTAGTGTGGCATCTAAACAAACTGCACACAAGTATTATTTGCAACACTAAATTGGACTAAAGTAGTGGCATTTGGATTTGCAATACTTTTAGAGTTTACTGTTTTTTCTTTTCTCTCTAACCTAACATTCCTTATTTTTTGCCTTCATTTTTTAGGGCATCTATTCTAACATTTTCTTTGATATGGACATATTTATCAAAATATTTCCTAACATTTTTTATTCAATATTCTTTTTGTCCATATCCTAGCTTAACATTTTTTTAAATATATTTTTCATTTTTTGACTAATTGATTCTAACTTACCAAAACCAAACAATGCTACAACATTGGCTCCAACTGGGGACTATTTTCTGCAGAGAGCTTGCAGATCCATGTACCTTCTCCTCGGGCTATGAAATCTTTGCTGTAAAAAAAAACATATTGACAGCTTTGAAAGTAAAATAAATCAGATTTTCACAATGGTAGTAATGAACTCTACTTCAACTTCTCAATACTAAATGTAATGTTTGAGAAACCTTCCATTTACAAGATAAGCGGAATACAGTCCCTCAATATTTTGTAGCACAAAAGTGGTGTTTCCCTTCACTTCAACGATTGCTAAAGGTCCAAAGCACAGGTTGTCAAACTTCCCATGTTTTCCCTTATCTTCTCTTCTGGCATCCCACCTTAAAACTAGATCACCTTCCTTGAAGTCTCTTTCCCTAGCTCTTCTATCAAATAGGCTCTTCATCTTATTCTGATACTTTTTCAATTTGTATTGAACTTCATCTCTGTTTTCATTTAGTTCAATAATCTGATTTATTCTTCTTGAAAAATCATCAGGTTCATCTGTTGAATCCTGTAGGAATTTTAAAACAGGAAAGGATAAATTGGTAGGGAAGATTGCATCTTTCCCATAGACTAACTGAAAAGGAGATTTTCCAGTAGATCTTTTCGCAGTAATTTTGTTTTCCCATACTGCATAAATTAAATGAGAGTCCCAGCTAAAGTCTTTTTTTATTATCTTTACCAGACTTTTATTTGAGGATTCTGCAAGGCCATTACCTTGAGGGTAATATGAAGTTGAATGATGTAACAGGATCTGATATTTCTGGCAAAACTCAATCATTTTAACACTAGAAAAAGTTGTTGCATTATCAATGACAATTTGAGTTGGGCGACCAAACTTAGATATGATATTTTCTTCAATGAACTTAATTACCACTGTATCAGTAGCATTTCTTACTGGAATCGCTTCTACCCATTTAGTGAAAAAGTCTATTGCAGTGGGTATCCATCTATGTTGATTACTTGAAGTGGGATGAATCTCTCCAACAAAATCTAATCCCCATTGGAGAAAAGGTGTTGGGACTATTGATGGAACCAATGGAAGAGCTGTTAATTTTTGCTTGCCAGTAAACATATATGATATGACATGGAACTCAACCTCTGACCTTTGCTCCTACTTGTAAGAACAATGTTGTCCAATAAAATCCTACCCTTAATATCTTATATGTTGTTGCTCCCCAAGCATAATGTCCTCAACAAAACCCTGTATGAAACTGATCAATGATTCCTTCAATTTCTGATTCTGTTAAACACAATAACAGCATGTTTAGTGGATCTTTCCAGTACAAATTTGCATTTATGATACAGTACTTGACTGCTTTCAATTTGAGAGTTTTACACTGGCTTTTGGAGAAATATGCTGGACATTCAAATTGGATCAAGAAATTTACAATGTTTTGATACCAATTTGACAACAGAAATTTGTCATCAATGTGTAAAGGGTTGATCTGATCTGAAGGTAAAGATTCTTGTGGATTCTTTTCTTCAGGATGAAGGGAAGGTTCTTGTAGATTCTCCCCTTCTGCAAGGACTGAAGGTTCTTGTGTATTCTTCCTGTTGGAACTTTGAGAAGGTTCTTGTGGATTCTTCCCTTGTATTTCTAAAACAGAGTTTATTCCGAGAACTTTACAGTTGGATTCAGCTAGAAGCTTAGCTAATCCTTGACCCTTTACCAGCTTTGTAGTTTTGATAGTTAGATCAAACTCTAGTATTTGAGTGATCCATCTACCTCTCTTACCATCAATGTCAAGTTGGGTTAAAAAAAAAATTCACAACACTACAAGGGACATAAGTAGTAATAGGTGAATGTAGGACATACATCCTGAATGATTTCAGGGCTTGAATAAGGGCATAGGCTTGCTTCTCAATGATGTCATACTTAAGCTCAGCATCTCTCATTACCTTACTAAAAAAGGCTATGGGTTGGTCATGGGAATCTTCATTCTTTTGTAATAGAACAACAGCAAGGGTTGTTTCAGAGGCAAAGGAAAAGATACCGAATGGTTTAGTATAATCAGGGTTGGCCAAGGTAGGGGATTTAGAGATAGCTTTCTTGATCTGATCAAATGCATGCCTGGAAGAGACAGTCCATTTAACTTCATGATCCTTTCAGAGCATATCAGTTATATCTTTTACAATCTCAGCATAATTTGGAATGAATCTCCTTAAAAAATTAATCTTGCCTAGAAAAGCTTGAATTTCCTACTTGTTTCTAAGTAAGGTCAATGTTTTAATGGCAGACACACACTTGGGATCAATCACCACTCCTTCCTTCGAAATTATGTGGCCAAACAGTTTTCCTTCTTTGAAAGCAAACAGAGACTTTTTTGTATTCAGTGATATCTCGAATTTCCTACACCTGTCAAAAACCTTCCTCAAATGCTTAACATGTTTTTGATTAGAATTAGAAAAAACAATTATGTTGTCAAGATAAATGACTACAAATTTATTTACTTGACCCACAAAATTTATGTCCATAACTCCCTGAAATGTTTCTCCAACATTAGATAAGCCAAAGGGCATTCTAGAGTACATAAATGTACCTCAAGGTGTAGTAAAGGTTGTCTTCTCTCTGTCTACTGGATCAACATTTACCTGATTATACCCTGAAAAACCATCAAGCATAGAAAGTCTTTGTGCTCCTGAAACCATCTGAAGTAACTGATCCATTTTGGGTAAAGAATACTTGTCTTTCAATGATGCTTTATTCAAATTTCTGAAGTCCACACACAGTCTGATTTCTCCATTCTTCTTTCTAACAGGGACTAAATTTGCAACCCAATTAGAATACATGAGAGGGAGAATAATCTAGGCATCCAACATTTTCTAAATTTCATTTTCTACAGTTGGTAGAAGAGTTGGATTTATCCTTCTAAGTTTCTGTTGATAAGGTTTTGCTTCTGGTTTTAAAGGAATCTTATGTTGTATCAGTGAAGTGTCATAGGTCTTTAAATTAGCATAAGTCCATGCAAAAACATCCTTGTATTTTTCAAGTAACTTGAGGTACTGAGCTTTGATCTTTGGATCTAAGGATGCACAGATTTTGATGTTTTTAATATCATCATTTGTTCCAATGTTAATTTCTTCTATGTCATCTTGTGAAGAAATGGACTGAGGGTTTCCAAGGACATCATTTTGATCAAACAATTTTTCTAAAGGAATGAGACCTTTGGGAATAAAAATGTTGGATAATTGAATGATATCATGATCATCAATTTTTGAATTGAAATTTGAGGTATCATTTTCATTTGTATTTTCATTTATTTCTATTCTATCTTCATCAATTTGTAGAAAATTCATCTACAACCTACAGAAAAGATTTCAATTGTTGATCATCTTCAAATATTTGCCAATATTTGAGATTATTAGGGATAGATGGTCTGTATTTGACTTGTATTTGATAGAGTACAATAGTATGATCAAGAATTTTAAATGAACTTGCAAAAACAGCTAAGGAATCTGCATGAATATTCTGGTCTCTTGGAATATAAGTCACATTAAAAGCATTAAAGAAATTTTCAATTGAATCCCAAACTTCATTTCGGTAAGACATAAGCCTAGGATGCTTGGTTTGGCAAATATTTCTCACTTGTTTGACAAAAACAATAAGTTCTGAGTCAGTAAAAACACTTAAGTTTTGAACCTTTAAGCTTTTGGCTAACTGCAATCATAAAAGGAAAGCTTCATATTCAGCCACATTATTTGTGAATTCGAAGTCGAGTTTGCATGATTGGGTAATATTTTATTTTTCTGGTGAAATTAAAACTACCCCAGCTCCTGCTACATTTTTTGTACAAGAACCATCAAAGAATAGTTTCCATACATCAGTTTGATTTGGTATAGGACTTTCAATTACATCTTCAATTTTAACATGAGTTCCATGTGTTTTGTTTGAAGAGAGTTGAAAGTAACCAAAATCTTGATCAATTGCATAAATGAAATGGTCCCTTGGTTGGCACAAATCTTACTTCTCTATATAACCTTAGTTGTTATCCCCCATAAACTGGAATAGTGGCATAAGACATATGCATCTAAAGAGTTCCCCATAATTTGGCATAGCAAGACCTAGAAAGGAGCATTCCAAATTTGGGAGGGATATCTGTGACAACTATATCAAGCACCACACTTTTCACTGGAATTTGGGCAAGAGTGACTACTAAATCCTTAATAAATCCTAAGCAAGGCACCCTTTTGGAATCAAAGGTGTACAAGTCATGATAGGATCTAGTTATGTCAAGTTTCAAATGGTCCATGATATTTTTTGGCAAGAGGTTATGTGATGCTCCAGTATCAAGCATACAATTGTATAACATGGAATCATTTGTCTTAAGAGTTACATAGAAAGGAGGCACTATTTCATCTATCATATCTGAGCTAGGACCAAAGACAATTGCTGGTTTTTCAACTTGCAGACCAATAATATCACTTTCAACATCAACCGAGGTGTTTTGTATCCATTTGGAGACTTGATTTTTATACCCAGGGTTTTTGGAAAGTTATAAAAGTGGAATTGGGATTTTAACTCTTTCCAACTCTTTTTCAACATTAAATGTTAGTCAAAACATTCTTTTCATTTTGAACAGTATCAATTGACTGATTTAATGGTCGAATAATAGTTGTTTGAGTTTCAACAGCCTTAGTTCAAGGTTGAATTATTGGAGGTTCCTTGGGAGGTCTTCCAGGGCCAGGTCTAGGCCTCAGATCATCTCTTGTTTAACTCTGCAATTAAAAATTTAGAGAAGGCATGGTATTTAGAAACCTGTGAGGATTCTAGAACTTCTTGAACCTAATTTTGCTGTGAGAGAGAAATAATAACTGTTTTACCAGAGGAAGTATCCATGTTATTAATGTCTTCAATGATAGTTATAGTATTTTTATCAGGTCGCTGATCATCTATCAGTAGAGGAGTTGGAACCTATTGATCATTGCTAGGTCTTTGTAGAATTTGTAATTGTGGATTCCTTTTATATTGACCTTGATTTTGATTTTGGGGTCTAGTAACTGTTTGTTGAACTGAGTCTCAATCTTGGAAATCCTATTGGACAAATTTCTAAGAAGTGAAGTTATTCCATCTATTTTAGAATCCTTGGTTTTAATTTTAGAAGAAGTAGAGGCTTTTTTGACCAGTTTTGAGTTTTCTCTGTCTTTTCCTCTTTAGCCTTTAAAGTGGTTGAAGCAACTCTATTTGCTTCTACCTCTATAGCATTAGTTTGCATATCTTCAAGAGTTCTTGAAGTTATTTCTCTTAACATAATAGCAAAATCATCTTCAAAAGCTTTTGAAATTCTTGATTTAGCTGATGCTACAGGGGATTTACAATCAGCAGGCATCTTATGGTAAAGTTTGTTGAACCTTTTGATAAAATCAGAGACAGGTTCACCATACTTTCTTTTAAGTTCATCAAACTCATTTAAAAAGTAAAGAGCATCTTTCTTCACTTCCCATTGATTTTTAAATATATTTGTTAGTTCTTCCCAATTTCTAATGGAGTTAGCAGGTAAGTGCCTAAACCAAGTTCTAACATTTCCTTCAAGTGACTGAAAAACAACCTCATGTAGACATTCTCTTGCTCTATGTTCATGTTATCTGCAAAGTCTAGAAAGGCTTGAAGATGATCCTCAGCTGAAGGACCAGTTTCTCCATTGTACCTTGGAAGGTGCTTCAAATATCCATTTGGAAATGCATCAAGGACTTGTGGTAAAACTAAAGCTGCATATCTTGCCTGTACAACGGGTTCGAATGCCATAGCAGAAGATCATATATGAGATGTTTGCGAGGATGATGAAAAAGAAGAGGAAGATGGTGAAAGAGGGGGTGAACTACTATATGGAGGTGAATTAGGAGGAGATAAAGAAGGTGGAGACTTCCTCAATGGTTTTAGAGGAGTTTTAATTACCAGCTTGTGGACCTAAGATTGAATATCCTCTTTTGTTTCAAAAAGTGGATTTGAATATACAGAAAAGGTCCCTTCAGGTTGTCTAGAAGCAAAGATTCAAGTTGTTCAGAAGTGGAATGAAATGAATAAGTAGTAGGGGTAATAAAATCTATAGGTGTGTATTCAGGTAAGTGAACACCCAGGTCTGACTCAGATTTAGGAGATCCCGGTGGAAGTGGGGGTTCTGGATGAGATTCAAGAGAATGAATAAGGAACGCTGATTTGAAATCAACTCCCCTATCTAACAGTTTAGCAACCCTAGGTGATAAATGAGTGGTATCTGGATCAAATGGAATGTTACTATAGGGATCAAAATGTATACTATCTTCAGTGTGTAAAGCTGAAGTGGAAGAAGATTCTTGATGTCTTCTTTTGGAACTGGTCCTTTTCAGAAGTTTCTCTAGATCTCACAGAGGATTAACTTTGTCAGACTCAGAATGGGATCTTGTGTGCTTAAAAGGTGCCAGTTTGGCACAGTGGAGTTGCGAGGTGAAGGATTTTGACCTATCTAAACCTTTAGTCACCTTAAAGAAATAGAATTAATATCGTTGTCCTAGGGAAACTGTATGAAATTCGAATCCCCGGCAATGACACCAGATTGATGTTGTATCTCTGAGATGATAATGGTCAGCTATCATGCCAGGGCATCTAAGATAATTGTTTTAGGGGTCTTGTTTTAATTTGGAGGACCAATGTATGAAACAAATGTAAGACTGTAATGCCTAACCTTTTGAATAATATTAATATTAAAACAGAGGGTTGCTATTGAAATTCACACAGTGATATAGCTTGTATGGTGGTGAGAAGAAACAGAGAAATGATATGATTATCACAATCTTCAGATTGAAAATTAAATAGTCATAAGTATGAATACCTTTAAACTATGTTCAAAAGGTTTAACAGAATATGCTTAAGCTTACTAAAGATGTTGATGATTTATTGATTTAGAGGGAGTTAATTAAACAAACAGTTCACTAATTCATTCTCTTTACAGATGATCACTTCAAAAGCTTATAGGAATAGATTGAAACCCAATTATTCCTACCTAGTTATCTCTGTAAGACATAAGAATATGAAGAAAAACATAATAAATAATACTGGAAAAACTTACAGGAAACACAAAACTGTGTAAATCAAAATTCAGAATCCTTTGCTTTTATATTAATGATCCAGAAAAGTCAAGTACATCAAATGCTTTAAAATGCTTCTTCAAGGGTGCAACCCTTAATAACTCGTAAATAGAGTTATTTATATAACAGCAGAATTGATAAAATATCCTAAACTGTTTTTACAAAAATAGATTATTACAAAATCAAAAATAAAAATTGTTAGTTGATCTGGCACTATTTCGACGACAAGCTGTTGATGACTGTTGCCGAAAAAACTGACAACTATTGAAGCTAGCTAATTGTTCCTCAAAAAACTAAATGTTGTTAGATCACCCTTCAGTCAAGTAAATCTGTCAATTCTTCCCAACGTTTCTTATCTGAGATAGAAATCTTGGTTACCCTCTTGTAAACTTCATCCATCTCTGTATATTTAATAAAAGTGGGATTTACTAAAAATATGTGTATGATTTCATTCAAAATAAAGAAAATATCCTTGAGTGTATTTACTATTAGTGTCGGTGTTGCTGAACCTCTGATGTTTGAAACTGAAGCTGCATGTTTGCCCACCTCTGTCAATTTCTGAACATAATCCTCAATTGGCATCAACTTATCATTAATTACAAGCATAGAGGGAAAACCCTTGCTAAGTCAAGGGTTCTAATCTGCTGAAAAAACGTCTAAACTATGGTATTAACATTGCTGCACTTTTCTTGTAACTGAAGGATGAGATTTTTCTTGGTGATGATATTCTTTACCTCCAATATAGTTGCATTTATGTCACTTATGCCTAATTCCTCAACCTCATAGCCATCTTTGGAATTTAGAAATTTGATTATATCAGAGGCAATTTCTAGCATATCCTCCAACTCCTTGGTTATAGTCTCTACTGCTTCCTGGGCTTTTTCTAAGAGATCTTTCTGATCAAACACTATCTTGATAAAGGGCCAAATATCCTTTATTGATTCTATAATTTCTTCCCACAGGATTTCCTTTACTAAACCCAATTTGTTTCCTATGAAGGACTCTTTGAGTTCCCTCTGTAATATTTCAATATGACCTTTGACTCTGTTCAATTCAGCTGTATGTGAGCTGTCAGCTACTGACTTCATAAGTTGTAACTCCTTGAGTTCATCCTTTAGTTTCTTAATTTCTCCTGTCTGGATCGACAAGTTCTAAATAGCTTCAACAAGTTGTTCAACTCCTTCTGTTGCACCTGTAGTCGATGTTGTAGCTGCAGTGGAAACTTTGGTGGTGGGAATTGCTGTAAGGGGTACTATATCCATTGGAGTTTGAGCCATGTTAACAGCTTCTTGTTTTTCCTTTACCAATTTCTCCATCTTCTCTTCCATTTGTTTAATCTGCAAATTCTGCTATATGATAAGCTTCATCATGTCAAACTTTTGAGTTTCTGTCTCCTGGATTTCTTTGGCCATTGGATCCTCAAAGGCTAGTGATTTTAGTTGTTTCTTTAATGCTGCAACTTCAACATTCTTCTTCTTAACGAGCTCTTCTACAACATTTATGTTTGAGGGTTCCTATCCCATCTTCAACACTAGATTCTCCAAGGATTGGATCTTGGTATCTTTTGCTAATGAGGAGACTTTCTCCAGCTTTAGCTGTGAATGAGTGTTGGCCAAGGTAACCTGCATTTTTGACAAACTCATGGCAGTGTTTGTCAAGGTGGAAGAAATCATCTGCCCAGTTTGTTTGTGCATCTCAATTTGTTCAATTGGATGTACATCCTTCACATTGAACTCAAAAGAAGTTTGTTTTTGATATTGAGCAGCAGTCCTAGGCTGTGGAACTTGGGCTTGCAAGAAAGCCATCTGCATCTTTCCCTTCTCATAATCGAAGACTGAAAGAAGTCTGGCTTAAGAGCTGGAAGAATGCTTCCAGAACTAGGTGTAGGTGTTCAATTTTAATTCTTCATTCTTCCTTTTGATCTCACTGAAGACATGAAAAATGTCTTCCTCATTATCCTTTGGAATGCCTCCACTAGTCTGAACTACATGTTGTTCATAAGAAGTAGTAGAATGAGTTGGGGACTGTGTATATTGTCCACCAGACTATGTATAAATCATGGTCTCCCTTAGTCCATCAAATGATGACTTCTAAGGTTCATTTGTGGCACCAACAATTACAGAGATCCTAGGTCTCTTTTTCTTGTGTACAACCCTAAAGCCCTTACTTGTTGCTTAAGTTGTAGGTGAAGAC
This sequence comes from Pinus taeda, assembly GCA_000404065.3. Classification (NCBI taxonomy): domain Eukaryota; kingdom Viridiplantae; phylum Streptophyta; class Pinopsida; order Pinales; family Pinaceae; genus Pinus; species Pinus taeda. The sequence continues at coordinate 19,130 of APFE031357487.1, forward strand.
TGTTCTTCCCTCCCTCTCTTGGTTATCTTTTCTTGTGCAAGTGGAGTTTGCACATTAGATGTAGAAACTGCCTGTTCTTCAGCCTCTCAGAGGGTGTTCTCTGTCCATTCCAACTAATTTTTATACTGTTCTATCTCAGGCCTGGCTGTGTGATAATATGGTGTAAATATATTCTCCACCCTGAGTTTGGAAATCACTCCCAATGGGTCATAAGACCAAGTGAAACTAAGACCAAACTTCATCTCCTTTAGCAATTTGTCTACTTCCTCTCCTGTTGCCCTGGTGTTACAGATTAATGGATCAACTTGGGCTTTCAGCGTGAATTGTGATTTCTCCTTAGCAGCCACAAAGTGTACTTCATCTACATTTAACCTCTGCCTTAAGTATTCTAGTGCAAAGATTCTGATAGGGAGGTACTTGAGCAGTTTGTAGGGTGGAACCTCACAATCATAAACCCTGATCTCTGTGTAGGTTTGGTAACAATACCAATCCCCTATTGTAGCTTGATCAACCAACTATAATTCTTTAATAATCTACTCATTGATCCTTGGTACTGGAGTGCTACTTATAAGACTGATAGCTCGATGAATAAACAGTTCTATGAACTGTTTATATGTAAACTCTTCTTTTTCCTTCATCCCCATTGAAGTCCAGAATATCACTAATTGTTGATTTCCTTCCTCATCTAACTTCTGTAAAGAAAATGGGAATTTGTCTCCCTGAAATATATAAAAAGGTAAACAAGTACTGAAGAATACTTGAATACTTCTTCAGTATTGAAGTTGACAAATTGTTCATGTATGGCTTCAGCAATGAAATTACTGAAATCATAAATAACAGTGGGTTTAGAATCAGTAGAAAACCTTGATAAGAAACCAAGGATGGCTTCATTGACAGAGTGAACAAAGTTATAACCAAGCAAATAGGACAAAATAGTGGTAATTTGCTTGGTTCTATCAGGAAAAATGGATGAATCATAAGGAGGATTCCTTTTTGGCAAAGGACTATCAATAGCTAGAAATAGTTCAAGGATATGGGATCTTTTAGTAAAGTCTAGTTTTTGATAAGCTTCTATCAGGTTTTCATGGAAAAAAGGATGGGTTGGTGTAGTAGAAGGGGCCTGCAACATTTTTTCAATGGAATCAAAATTGATTGAACAGAGGATTTCTCCTATGGGTGAAATAATTGTTCTCTGGCTGGGATCATAAGGTTCATGGCATTTTCTTACAAATTTAGGTGCTCTGAGTATCTGTGGGAAAATGTAATGATATAATTGAGAGTCCCAAAGCCCGATTTCATCTGTCTAGTCAATCAGTTGATCTTCCATCCAGCAATAAATTTCATATAGATCGAATTGAGAAGAAGTCTCAACGATTTTGTAATCTTTGTCAACCAATGGGGTATGACGGAAGTCGACCAGTGGGTGAAGCAAAGGATTTGGGAATTCTGCGATTTCTTTTCCCTTGGGAGGCATTTTGTCAAACAAATTGCAATTGCAAACTGAAAATGAAAGAAATCGGTCTAAGTGAACCTGGATGTCGGATTCGCGAACAGGACGAATGATTGCTTTAATGTCGGACAGTGGTTGAGCTGTAGGCAAGAAAACTTCAATGATTAATCTGGTTGCAGAAATTCAATGTGTAACCATTCTCATGGATAATACAGTGTTTATAAATGAAAAAGTGGAGCGGGGGTGCCACTAAACGTTTGAATTTACATTAATTATCCAATGGATTAATTAACGGATGTTTGAGTCATAAATTCACGGGAGTGGAATTGAATGGTCAATGGATAGGCGGCAGTTGATTGGACGGTAGACATGAGACGGAGTGTGACGTGGATCGGCGGTAAACAACCCTTTAATATACCGCGTCCGGGGGTAAGGTGAGATGGGAAACTGCCCATTTCGACCCATACACGCCCCCCCCCCCCCCCCCCCAATCGACAAAGTTCGAATGGTGAATGAGGGCTGAGGAGGGTCGTGGGCCATCAAATCATGGAAGAGTGTGCGGGATGAGAGGTGAGGTGGGGGGTACTTAACATATGAGCGGAAATGAATGGTGGGGTCACGACTTCAAGGGCGGATGTGACAGTGGTGAGTCATGGGGATTAAATGAAATAACATTGGCTTATGAAACTTTTTGGTTAAATTAAACCCGTCATATATATGTTTTCCCAATGTTACAACTTAGGGTTAAAACATTTGATGGTTCAATTTGATCTCACATGTCTACCTACCTTTTTACTCCTAACATTTTCACTTATTTTTCAAAGTACATATAAGCTAACAGCTCAACATTTTCTTTTTATGCCCAATCTACCTCTATACCATATTTCCACCATTGACTCAGATTAAACTGTTGAGCCAATTTTATTTTCTACCTATGACAATCAATTTAAATTAAATCCAATCATGATTAAACTGTATAATTGGATCAAACAAACTAGTGTGGCATCTAAACAAACTGCACACAACTATTATTTGCAAGAGTGAATTAGACTAACCTAACATTGGCTTTTCTCTCTAACCTAACATTTTTTATTTTTTGCCTTCATTTTTTAGGGCATCTATTCCAACATTTTCTTTGATATGGACATATTTATCAAAATATTTCCTAATATTTTTTATTCAATATTCTTTTTGTCCATATCCTAGCTTAACATTTTTTAAATATATTGTTCATTTTTTGACTAATTGATTCTAACTTACCAAAACCAAAAAATGCTACAACAGATGAGACCACATGAAATCACTTATCATATCTCCACTGTCTATGGAATTCCCTATACCCATCCATATTTGGTTCTACTTTACATCGTAGAACAAAATTAAAAAACCCCTGGAATAGTGCAAGCAAAATTAAAAACTTAAAGCATCTAACAGCTCAAACACAAGAAAAAACTACAGTGAAGTCTAACCCTTTTAACATGATATGACACAATTAAAAAACAAAACACGGGAAAAACTACAATGAAGTAGGGCTAAATCTTGAACTACTCAAACTGTGGTTCAAAAATCATCTGTAGAATTGTATTTAGTGCGTTTTACTAAAGCAGGTCTCTAAATAATTATTTTGTGCCCTAACCTTTTAAGTAGATTAAATCTTCTTCTACAGAATGAAGAGTTTTATCTAAACAGGAAGCATAGAATAATGAGGTGTAAGGCTGTCATAACCACCTACCCTGACTTCACACAAACTAAATAAGAAATAAGAAAAAGCCCTCTCCACCGCCAACATGATGATGTCATCTCATACCCTCTCAACAATAATTTCATTGACCAAAAAAGTAAGGAAATACCTCATGTCCGCTTCTTCCTCCAGGACACCAAAATAAGTATATCATTCGTCCTCTGTGCTGCAAAATATTGATGACACGGAAAGAAGACGTTAAAGACAGATATAGAATCCTCCCTCCTGCAAAACATTTACAAGATGGAAACACGACCTTTAAGACGGATATTGAAATCACCGCTCAAATATAAACCAAAACAAACCTAAATTCCTAACCTTCTCTTGTCATCTTAGTGGTCACTGCAGAACTACATTTTCCCTTGTTGATTACGGTGTCAAAACCAATAAGCAAAACAAATTCGAAAGAGATTCAACGGTTCAACAATGTGTATTTACCTTCAGACTTATTGTAATCTGCCCCATCTCTCCTCCACAACGACTGCAAACAAAAGATTGAAATAGATCCAGGCTCTGCCGCTACTCTGATTATATATAAATCATATAAGCAACCCAAACAAACAAACCAACCGACCTATGGAAGAAATCATGCAGCTCTTAAGTTGAAACACCTGCTTAACCTGTTGCAGGACAGAGTTATAATAAAACATGAGCTAGGCCAACACTCATAACCAGGAACTGCTAGTGAAATTAAGAGCAAACGAGCCTTACCTGGAAGGATCATTTCTGTGTATTGAAATGCCTTAAGTCTGAAATCCACATAACAATAAAACCCTTCGAAACCTTAGTAAAACCTTTTAATATTTGCGATAGGTTCAGACTCGAATCCAAACAATAATGAAAAAGGTTTCAACCCCATCTAAATCTTCTAGTGCAATATTGGCAGACACATGTCTAAAGCATTAGCGAATTAGTGCAATATTGGAAGACACGTGTCTAAAGCGTTAGCAAATTTGTTGGGTCAGTGATTTACCACTTAGAGAATGATCAAATGACAGAGTCGATAGATATATATATATAAGGTGAATGCTATTCCTTGCTTAGGAGAGTCGGTAATATCTTCCGTTTAACAAAATAAAATGAACCCGTTAGCAAATAAAAAATATGAACCCTCTAACGATTCATGCAAGCACACAACAAAAAAAGATAAACCCTCGAACACGAAATTACACATTTCAGAACTGGGCTAATCTTCTATAAAACCTCCAGATAACATTTGGCTTCGGGATTACTCTTCGTGAAATTTGGTTGAATAGGTTTCTAAATTATTTTATTATCTTCTGGAGGTTAGCGGTTCACCCAAACGGCGAATAATGAGTATGAATGTGGCAGGCTGTACCAACCACTCTTTCCTGACATTGTACGTACCGATTTCACTGACAAAAAAAGTAAGAAAAGACATCATGTACGCGAAAATAAACATCCTTCGAAGTTCCTCCTCTTTCCCGTAATTTCACTGCACATTAAATTGCACGTCATGTAGAATGGCTTCAATGACCTTAGGCAGGACTGCACAATGCTTTCAAATAAAGTCAAATTATGAGAAGAGGTATATAAATCACAGCTCAAATAAACCAAACAAACCTGAGTTCCGCGGATTCCCCTGTCATCTTCTTCATCGGTTTCGATTAACCCTTTTACCTGTTTCAATTCATTAAGCAGGTCAAAAGCAATTACCAAAGAAATAAAAAATAATTCAACTAACACACCCAAACAACATTAGGGTTCTTTAAGCATGGTCATTACATACCAGGAGGTAACCATTTTGTACCTGCTAGTAAATTTATTGAAGTCGCAGACAACGGGTTTCATCTTTATCCATCTATTTTTTCCTCTTCATCCTACAATTAAATAGAACTCCAAGCAAGCAATGCAAACCAGGAGAAAAAAAAAAGGTGTTAAATAAAAGAAAATTCAACAAAAGGCACCCTCGTTACAAATCCAAGAAATGGAAAATGCAAGAAAAGTAAATTGACTGCAAAAAACTACATGCATGGCCATGCAACCTAACAAAATAATATGGACAAGAAACCAGCCAAGCCAATGCAATTCAAAGAAGAAGATGAAACAGAAGTGAGAGCACGCTGTGTGTGGCAGAATGTCTTATATAACCTCTCCCTGCTTTCAAACGGTCACAAGTTCCCTGAACTGGTAGCTTTTTGTTAAGGGAGTGAGCATCGCAAAATTTGAATTTGAATTCGATGACAAGGAAGCGGTTATTCCGAACCTGAATTTTACTTGCGAACATATCTGTGTCAAAAAAACTTCGGTAAAACTTTTTGACATGGTACATCCTTCCAATCCCTAAAATTTAGGTACAATCTTTGTTACCATTAAATTCAACCTGCTAAAACTGTGTGACGTCGTGCATGTCTTCCAATCTGTAAAATTTAGGTAAAATTACTTACTTTGTTACCATTCAATTCAATTCGACCAGTTTTAGGGTTATTTTTGAGAATATTAAAATTAAATTATATATAAAATAAGTTAATATATGATGTCATATGTGTTCGTTCTTTTAGTTTTAATGGATACCTGTTTTTGTTTGATTAATAACTAGTTTTTTCTAATTAGTGTTTTTTGGATGTAAGGAAAGATATTAATGACCTAACATGATATTAGCCAGGACTAAAACTCTGCTTTTTATCGATCACCAAGTAATTTCAAGTGGAGTGGTTTTCTTGAATAATATAACTAATAAGAAATTTCAAGTGGTATGGTTTTCTTTAATAATAATGATGAGTTAGCTTGCATTCCCAATAATGACTATTTTACTAATTTGACAACTAAATTATGATAATTTTTTTCACTATTTAAAAAAATGAATATGATATACATACACATGGACAAACGTCTTTTAAATATCCAAAAAAAATCCAATTATATGTATATATATATATGAGTTGTCAAGTGGCATGGTTTCCTTTAATAATAATAATGAGTTAGTTTGCATTCCCAATAATGACTATTTCACTAATTTGACAACTAAATTATGATAAATTTTCTCACTATTTAAAAAAATGAATATGAGTTGTCTTTAGTGCGACTTTTTGGAAGCTTTTCCAGTGGGTGGGTTTTTCAAGTCTAATTCCTCTAAAATCCGGCAGGAATTTATTGAAATCATAGGTTTGATGGGTAACCCCTGCACAATCTAGGTGCCTTAGGGGTTTTTGAGGGTGTTAAATCCATATATACAATCAAAAAACCAATTTAAATAAAAAAATGAATATTTCACCTTCAATTTTCCCAGCAAATTCCAGCACCGAAAAACCCAAAAAATCTCACTAAAGACAACTCATATATATAATTATTTCAATTTACATTTAAATTATTATAAAAAAGTTTTTATCCCATTACATTTTAAATATAGAATGTGGAATTCTCTCTTCTTTTATTTGTAGATATAATATTTAAGTATTTTTTACATATTTTGGTGTATTATAAGAAATATAAATTTGTATATAGAATTTTTGTACTCATATTTATTTTGCATTTTCAGTCAAATAACTTTAGTCTCTTGAGTATTTAATTTTCAATATTATTAAATTATTTAATTAATTTTTTCTTCTAATATTTTAAATTAAGTTAATTTTTTAAATAGTTTTTAAAATTTATTAATACTTTTTAATAAAATAAATTAATAAAAGTAAATTTAAATATTTATAAATATTAACAAAATATTTTTTATATTATGTTATCTCACTAGTATGATATATAATCAGTTAGGCCTATTACTTCTATTTTATCACATTATTTTATTTATTCTATGTTATAAAAAATTACAATAAAAATAGTTAGTTACTATGACTTAGTTTAAATATTCTACCGTTACTTCATTATTCGGGAAATATTATATTATAAATTATGCCATGATTTCCGTTTAAAAAATTTTATTTATATCCATAATATAAAATAATTAATTATAATGGTTTTCCAAAAATATATATTTACTATATAATTTATTATTCATAATAAAAATAAAATTAAGGTTAATTTTTAATAATAAAAATTGTTATAAATTAAATCAAATTCATATAAAACGTGAATACTTCGAAAACATTTAAAACTTTTTAAAAGGTAATCATATAATTAAAATAAAATAATTATAATAAAATTTCAAAAACATGGACAAGCAAATTTTGTACGCAACCATTGCCAGGCAGGCTGTTTGCTTGCTCGTTACTCCAAACATATTGATTTGAAATTGATCGAAGACAAACAATAAGGTATTACAAACTCATGTGCATGGATGTGCCTATGTTATTTTATGCAACGAATCAATAAGATTGCGAAATACATAGGCACTGAAGCAGTTTCAGAAAAGCATAACTGGCAAACATGTAAACACAAGAAGTTTAATAAGGAGTTCACGCAATACTCTTGGGCTATGTCTCCTCGTCTAGTCTTCAGTGATGGCCTCTCTATTATGTTTTCAAAGCAGAGTTTTTACAATAGTGAGCTCAGTTTGAATCTCACACAGTAGAGATAAATCAGTAGGACTGTACTTGGATCCCCCCAAGTCTCTGGAGTACGCAGACTCTCCTTACTGAAACCCAACCTCTATTGGTCACAGTAGTATGAGCCCAATATGAGACTCATACATAACAGGCATATACAGAGGAGTTCGCTTGAACCTCTCAAGCCCTCTCTAGAGTACATAGACTCTCTCTAACTCTCTATGGCTCTATCTGGCTCGATGTTGCCTTTCGCTTCTGCAGGTCAGCTCGACTCCTTCTTTTTTGCTCTTAGCTTTCTGCATCTAACTAACTCTCCTAACTTGCTTGCTTCTCTCTCTGTCAGTTCGTGGCTTTAAATCCAATTTGCTTTCGGACTGTTCGTTTCCGCTTCCCGGCTTTCCAATTCCCCTACCTCTGTCCGTTTGAATTCCTCTATTCTGCGTCATCACCACTATATAATGCCTCACAGGGAGGTGGCCACCTCTTTCATAACAAACTGTGTCAGTTCTCTTGGACGTCTTTGAAACGACTATTTTTTACCATTAATTCCAAGAATGCCCGCGAACACGATCTTTTGCCAACGCATCGTCCACGTCGAACTTCAAATCTTATACAACTATGCCTGTTTACCTCGTTGAATCCGGTCATCCATCAGATTGCGTCTCCACCGTCGATATAGAGCCTCCAGATCCTATAGTCATCATTCATAACGGGCGAGTAAGTGACACGACATTTACCCATCCAATGTGAGCAGTTTTCTCTCTCTTCCGCCAAACGCGTGTCACTCGTTGTGTGGCATTGGGCGAGACTTGGTTGAAACCACTTACCGCCTCGAAGCCCTTTCGATATCCTGTCGGTTTTGTGGGACCTCGCCTCTGATGGAATCAGCGCGATATCCATTATATTTTATAACTTTTCGGGTCCGGATCACTCGAGACTTTTCCTTCTTTGAGGGGTTTGCGTGGTGAAAGAAACTTGTCGCTAATCGCATATCAGAAACCACCCCCATTTCTCAAAAAGGCCTCCCGTTTTGCCAATTCGTGACATCGCATGTTACCATGGGCCAACGGTCTGCACACTTGACCGAGGGTCCTCGTTGCTCTGCGTTGTTCACAAATTACAAGTGTTTCGAGGATATTTCTAATAAGCTCGTTCTTTGTAAGAATTTGAAACTTTCGCATGAGCTTTATAGAGTTCATGAAAACTTAGAGAGTGTTTTAGGATCCAATTCGGATCATAGCCTTCCCATTGAAAAAGCTTTTGGACCACCAAAAGTTGGTTTTTAAGCATCAATCAAGTGAGGGTATAGATTCCTCGCTTGCCCAATTTCTATCCATTTTGCACCGCTTGGTTTTGAACCTTTGAGCCTAATCCTAAGGTACTCAACATCCCTCTGCGCGTGGTTCTCACCTTCCTATCTAGAACTGTATCTTCCTGCAATTCATTAAGATATTCAGGAAACAGATCATGAATAGAAGGCAATTAACTCTGCTCTTCGAGATCTTCAATCAATGAAGGTTCAAATAGTCTCAAGCTGTCTGCATTAACAACTGAGTATATGTGCATGTAGGCTAGCAAATCAAGGCGAAAATCATTCTCACCAATTTTCTTAAGTATCTTGAAAGGTCCATACCTGATTGGCTTCAGCTTCTTACCTTCACCTTGCATTCTGTCTTTGCTAATATACAGCCAAACTTGATCACCAACTTGGAAACTATGCTCAATTTGATGCTTATCATGCCTTGCCTTGTACTTGGCTTTGCTTTTTTCTAGCTGTCCCTGTACTGCCTGGTGAATCTATTGGATTTGTTCAATGAACTTGGTTGCCTTGTCCACATCATTGTGTCCATCAACCACTATGTCCTTACCAAAAACAAAATCCAAGGGATACCTTGGTGTGAAACCAAAACAAGTCTCAAAAGGAGATCTCTGTGTAGAAGAATGTTTAGCACGGTTGTAAGCATGCTACACATAACATAAATGTTCATCCCAAAGCTTAGGATGCTTGCTGCAATAGCCTCTGAGTAACTGGATCACTGTCCCGTTGACCACTTCTGTTTGGCCATCTGTTTGTGGATGAAAGGTTGTGATCTTCTTCAGTCTGGTGTCCATCAATTCCCAAGGACTCAACCAAAACTTCCCAACAAATCAGGAATCTCGATCAAATACAATGGAAGTGGGTAATCCAAAATGAACCCATACATGTTGAAAGAACAACTTTGTTGTTTGTTCAGCTGTAATCTGCTTGTTACAATGTATTAAAATACACATTTTGCTGAACATATCCACAACAACATATAAGTAGTCATGACCTTTTCTAGATTTAGGCAGTCCCCCAACGAAGTCCATAGAAACACTTTCCCAAGGATGAGAAGAACTGGTAGTGGAGTGTACAAGCCTAGTTTTCTATTGCTGGGCTTGCATTTAGCGCACATAGTACACCCTCTTACATATCTAGAAACTATCTCATTCATTTTTGGCCAATAACAAAATCTTTGCAGCTATGCAACTGTTTTACTTACACCAAAGTGACTTGATATTATAGAAGTGTGTGCTTCTCGAATTATCTTTACTCTTTCAGTTTGTGGAATGCATAACTTTCCAAAATGATATGATACAAGAGTTGGTCCTTAACATGATAATCCAATTCTTCTACTTGTTTGCCACGACTTAAAGTTGCATATACATCTTTAAAATCTATATCTTGAGCATATTGTTCAATGTAGCTTTCATGCAATACTGTATTATGCTTAAGTATAGTAGATGCATTTATGATTGGTCTGGACAACATATCTATAACTTTATTATGTATGCCCTTTTTATATTTGATGACAAGATGAAACTGTTGTAGAAAACCCATCCACCTATAGTGTGTTGATTGCTGCAACTTAGTTTGGGAGTGTAAATATTGAAGTGGTTGATGATCAGTATGTATAATTGTCTCTTTGCCCATTAAATAATGTTTCCACTTTTTCACACTCTGTACTAATGCATACAATTCCTTATCATATGTGGGATAATTAACTACTGCAGAATTAAATGTCTCAGAATGATAACATATGGGTTTACCATGTTGCATCAACACTGCTCCCATTACATAGTGTTGGGTAGCAAAGGGCCCACGTAACAGTTTTGGGGCTCAAAGCCCGCAATTTTGGGAAAGGTATGGTAAGGACTCCGCGAAGTGCGCGGAGCGTGAATTGTAAATGAGTCAATTCAAAGGGTTGTCCGCCCAAAAATAATGTACAATAATAGGAAGTGAGTCGGTCTGCCCATGGTCTGCGGACCATGGGAATGTATAAATAGAGAAAGGCTCTATGGATAGAAGTCAGTTTTTTGGTATGTACTTTTGGATCTAGAATGTAATGGGTTGTTAAAGAACGAAGTCTTGAAGAGTCTGTAAGTCCAATTCAAGGGTGTTGGTAGGTAGATAGAGGCTTTGCAGCTGTGTGTGCAGAGGCCTAGTAGAGTCTGCAGTTGTGTGCGCAGACCCCTGCAGTTGAGTGCATAAGGTGGATCTGGATGTATTGGTTGAAGAATTGAATAAAGATAAGTTGATTATGAAATTCTATGTTAAATATGAATTATTGTGGATCTGGCTAATTTATGGTTGATATAACTATTTGATCTATGCATGTATTCTTATGTTATGAGTTTATGCAAATATATATCTTTTCTGGGTGCACGAACTAGTTATTTCTGTTAAATGTTTGCTTAAAAACCATAAAAAGTAGATCTAATCTATAACAACGCATTAATAAGTACAAAGGATTTTCCTGGGTCCGGATCTACGCGGAGCAGAGTGGCGCAAAGCCACAGAACGATGTGTGAACCTTCTAGACCACATCAAGACATCCCAAGGGTGTGGAAACCTGGTTCTAGCACCCTCCCCTGCTACCTCAGCTGAGACCTTAGTCCACGCTCCACGGGCTATTGCCGAAAGGGACGGTAGCTGCGGAATTTGTTTGGCTAAATAACTCTTCTGAACCTAGGTCAGGCCCCTATAATCCAACAAATGGTTTCGTTGCCAAGACTGGGATCCACCTAAGGGATGTCTGACGTCGAAACACTAGAATCCTACAAAGAAAGAGCTTGAAGATTGGTTGGATCAGAAGCTTCACTTGTTTGTGGTTCAGGAAAAAAAAAACCCATGGATATCGGAGGAAGGGTGGTTGGATCGTTACATATACACAGATATCCATGAGATCTTCTTCGCGACATTCCCGATAGAGTTGTATGAGTGGATCACGAGGTTAGCTAACAGCGTGGGAAGGTGTAGACTAGATCAACCTATTGTGTGGAATCCAGAATTGGTGTGCAGGCTAGAAGCATCCAAAGATAAAATCACCCGCGCAGTAGATCACTGGTTGGATCGGATAATAGGAGGGTTTATTACTGAGTTCGTGATAGACACAATTGTGAGTTACAACAAAGCAGAAAGGCGCTTCCTCCAAGGACTGCAGGGTAAGTATATTAAATCGTTGAATACTTGGATTAAGATGATGTTGAGTGAAAAACAGATTATGCACATTTAATGATGTCTAGCATAACACAGAGTGGAAGAGGCTGTCGAGGAACCGGAGGATTAGAGAAAGTCTGCTAATTTCTATTTCATGGGAAAGTGAGGAGGAGCTCGAGAGGTTCTCTCCAAGAAGCGCAATGTGGTTGATTAAGCAACACTTTCCACTGATACCACCTCCATCTACACCATCACCTACTTCACCAACGACAAATCCATTTTCACCCACTCCACCTCCACCCCTGCCACCACCGAAGGTTGGGATGGCGGGCGCAGTCAAGTTGTCGGTATTTAAGGGTGCAGGAAATGAGGAACCAGGTCAGTTCTGGTTCGTGGTAAGGGTTGTATGGGAAGCCCAAGGCATAACGGATGATAACATAAAAAAGGCTACCCTGGTTAGCGCGCTGCAAGACCACGTATTGACGTGGTATATAAAGTACTCAAGCGATCATTTGAATGCGGGAATAACAACGATCCAGGACACCTTGGACAAAGAATTTGGTCGACCAAAATCAGAGACACAATCAGTGATTGGGTTCAAAGAGATAGCGATGTTATCGGGTGAAACCTCATGGGATCTGGATCAGAGATTAAAGAGAACAATCCACGAGGCTAACATGACATTGCAAATACGCAACACTGCGTGTGGTTTGTGGCATCCTTGACACCACATCTAAGGACGACGTTATCACAACAAAAGATCTCAACCCAAGCCGAAGCATTAGAGACCGCGATGAGATTGCACGAAACCCCAATACAAGATCCGGGGTTGGGAATTCAGCAAATCCACAGGCAACTACAAAACCTAAGCTTAGAAATGCAAAGCTTGAAGCAAGAAAGGGCGGTCTGATTGGAGGTGTGTACAAAGGTAGGATGCATTAAATGCAAAAGTCAAGTACACAACAAGGACCATTGCCCCGTCTTTGTAAACTATCTGGCGGGGGGGGCCCGATGCCATTAAAACTGGAGGTACAAGCAGGGCCAAGTGTGGCACTCTCACTCTGGTGCACAATTTGCCAAGTGGGTGGAAAGCACACAACGAACAACTACCACCTATTGCAGAAGTATACCCAGACCCCACAACAGCTGTATTGCAACCTTTGTAGATCAGTGGGTCACAAAGAGCGAACATGTCAGAACTACAACTTAATGTTGGAAAGGACCCCAGCTTATCGAGTGCAGACTGAAGTGCGAGGTTTCGACCCAGCCTTAGGGCCACGCGGGGGATTTCAAGGATGCGGCCGAGGAAGAGGAATGGGGCCTGGGTGAGGGCGCGAACAACTGATCTGTTATAACTGTGGGGGGGCAGGACACTACGCTCGTGACTGTACTAACCCAACGAAGATATCTTGCCCATACTGTGAGCAGTTCGACCATGAAATGGTAGATTTCCCGACGTTAATTGCCTAGATGCTTGAAAAGGGAGTATTACAGCCCACTCCAACTCAAAATGTCCAAATGATGAGGTTGGAACCATGTGAAGAAGACCCCATCATAAATATGGTATTGAGGAGTGGCGCACCCACGGGAGGAGACATGCGGAAAGAGTGTACAAAAGGTGTGAAGGGTCACAACATCCCTATGAGGGAACCCAACTTTAAGGTGGAAGAAGGGAAGTAGACACCTAAGGAAGCTCAGAAGAGCTTCATGGAAGTCTCTACTCCAGGTAGGAGGGACCCAAATGAGCCAGGGATGGATCCCTCTATGCTTACTACCTTTTTAGAGACATGTATGAATCTGCTACGCAACAATACAACTATTAAAGGACTACAAAAGCTGATCACTAAGTGTGCAGGGTCGGCGAGCCATGTGTAGTCCAGAAACTGGGAAGACATGTTCTGCGTACCGGATGGGAGATGTGTATGACAACGCAAATTGGTGAGTATGAGATGGACCAGGTCATTCTGGATTTAGGGTCGGATGCGAGTGTGCTACCTAAGCAAACATGGGAACGCATGGGTAGGCCCGCACTGCAGTGGTCTCTTATTCAACTAAGGATGGCCAACCAACAAAAGATCCTACCGATGGGCCAACTACAAGGAGTGACAGTGGACATTGAAGGCGTAAGTACGCAGACCAACTTCGAGGTAATAGAAATTGTTGATGACACTAATCCTTACCCTGCATTGCTAGGAATTGGTTGGGCCATGGACATGAACGGGGTCATCAACTTGAAAATGTGAAAAATGATGTTCGAAAAGAAGTCACTATGGGTAATAATCCCACTGGAATCGGCTGAAGGAGAGCACTACACCGAACCAGTGTGCGATGAGGACAATGACGATGAATTGGACTGCATATACCAAATAACAGCGCAAGATGAGGGTTGGGTGAATCCCTCAGTGGATGTAAGATTCTCATGGGAGCACGATAGTTCGTCAGATGTAGATGAGAAGTTCGAAATATGGCAGAATAAACTGCAGGAAGTCACCACACTCAACTGTAATATGATGGTTAGATCATTGCAGTGCATAACCACTGAAGTAAGGCAATGGTCAGCAAATAGCAGCGTAACCAGTGAGGGACAATTCATCAACCCTGACACCTTAATCGTCACCCAGAAGCAGCATGGTGCGTTAATAGAAGCGTCGCGCGCACCAAGGTGGTGTGCACAGAGGAACCTGAGATGGAGAAGGCGGTTCCACGTACGGATTGGAGGACATGCACACTAGAGTAGGGTAGTCATCCAGTTACAATGAAGGGCACGGTCGTATGTTGTGTGACCATCGCACCAACTAAATCTGCGTGTAGCGAGGGTTCGCTGGACCAATACGACCATACCCAGAGCAGGGTATACCAAGGGAACTCTATCCACGGCTCGACGGGCCATTTCCCCTATGGTCCGACCTATACCCAATGACCTGCGTGACGGGGTTCGACAGTTATGGGAAGCCATTCGGTGTGTCAAAATGAGACTTCGCGAGTTAGTAGAAACGGGGGCCAAACTACGAAAGAAAAGTGCAAAGCTGGATGAAGAAATTGATAAAATAAAATAAAAACTCACCCACACGGACCACATGCGAGAGCTATTGAAGGCATCGGACATGGCTGGCTCTCCTACACTATTAGGACAAGTCACGACCCTGCTAGCATGGTTGCGCCTACACCTTAGGGCACAAGGGAACATAGACCGCGATACGCCATCAAACTCAAAGGAATGCAAAGGGTGCTCGCAGCCCGGGCCAGTAGGGAAGCGGAAGGCTCGCACGACGGGTGCAACCACCTGACTATCCATAGAAGGCACAGTCCTAGCGCTCCACGCAGTTGGAAGAGAGCGTGGGACTATAAAACAGGCTGCAAAAAAGCTGCGTAAGGACGGTCAAATGCATAGGACGCACCCACGACCCAGGGGTTGCACTGTCGTGGGAAGGGGATGGAAGGCAACCGTTGCAGGTACTGTTCATGACAATATGTACCATTTAAGACACGGAGGAGCGGGCGACGGGAAATTAAGGTGTAAGGATAACCGCCAAACTCGCATTAATAAGCCACGAGCAGGGCGAATGACCGATTTTGAATTTGAAATCATATATATCAAGCAAGCAAAGGGGCGTACCAAAAAGTTTGATCCTTCGAAGAATAGGACGTCTTGGGTTCCAGCCGAGAGGAGCAAGATGAATGACAAAGTACTAAAGGAAAGCCCGTGGTTCCAGGCACTGCCAAAGGAATACCGAGAGTCATTCCTCGGGTCAATAAACCCTACCACGGAGAGTCCACAGAATCCCATGCTGCCGGCAGCCGAACTCCCTAAATCACCCAAGATGTCGCAGACCAAAAAGGACCCCCAGATACCAGGACCAGTGAGGTGGTCACCGCAAAATCTGCGCTTTACCAAGCTCACAATGGAAGAAAAGGGAAAAACTGTTACCATTGAAAGCTACAAGGAGGAAGAGGGATCCCCAACATACGTCGAAGAGATAAACCCCAACGAGGAAACTGTCCAGCCAGTGTGTCGTCCCAAGTATGTTCCTCCAAGCAAAGGGAAGGCTAAGGTCCCTACCAATTTGGATGATGTTGACAATATGCTCACCACCCTGTCTCTTCCAAAAGGGGTTCCAGTTGAAAGCACAGTGACTGGCTGTATTTCGACGATGAAATTTGAAGACTAGGACCTTGCAGATACAACAAAATTTCCCCATTTGGTGACTAGCGAATTGATGGAGCAGAGCGCTGAAGGGACGGTTACAACACTGCAGCCAAAGGAATGGTTGCGAAAGGTGGAGAACATCAGGTTGCTCTCTCTCCTGTGCATTCCCCATATTCTCCAGCCCCCTATTACAATATTGGTCATTAGACAGTTGTTGTGTCTAGTACATGACGGATACTTATGGCTTGGCAAACCCATCCAAATCATAGTAGAACTCATACATATGATCTCCTTGCTTCCCTGCGAAGGAAGAGACCCCAGGGAAATTGTCGATAAGAGCGGCGATATGACGATGACCGAAACCCATGCAAAAGAAATATAAGCTGGAGAAAGGGTAGTGAGGGTACGTTATTGATAGTATCTCGGACAGAGCAGTCTGCATTGCTACCCAGTTTCTGGCAGGGAAAGTGATGCGGAAATGCTGCAAAACCAAGGTTCCAGCGATCGTCATTGCGCTAGCTAAGGAATGTGCATCTAGAGAACGGTTCAATTGGGCGCGATTCCTTTGTGAAGAATTCCTGACCAACTATAGGGAGGTCCAAGAGGAGGGAAAGACCTTCCACTGTGTGTGGCTGCTATTGTCCATTGTGTTGGTTACCACTAACCTACCTGAAGATAGTCAGTTTCCCTCCTTGGCCCAGGACTGGCCAGAAGTTGCCAGATTTGCATCGCTCTAGGCAACCAGGGATGCTGAAAGAATCCTGGGCATCAAGATTTTTTGGATACTGATGGATGCAGACGTTCGATACTGGGTCACCCAGCAACCCCGGTTGTCCACTGAAATCTATGACAGTGTGAAGCATATAGCCGAGTTTAAAGTAGACATGCACTTTGTCTACATCCGGGCACGCAAGGACCCTGACCAAATGTGGACTACACTTCCTTTCATTGCCATTGATGAAGCTATCAATGTAGTATTGGATACTTGGCCACTGGAATGGCGCGGACCCGATGCGGTGGGGCGCGATGAGGCCACCATCAGGAAACAAAAGGCTAAAGCGAAGCGCTTCGCACAACAGAAGTGCAACAAACAACACACTGTGGAAGTTTGAGTGGCCCGGAAAGCAACAAAAACTTTAACAGACAAAGCACCAACTAGAGCGACTGCAATGGACAAAAGCCATCAGAAGGTGCCCACAGAGCCAGCCACGGAGAGAGGGACGGAAGGAACACCATCAAACACCACAGGTGCACCCTTAAAATGGCAGCCACTGACAGAATGAACGAAGCCGTGGAAGAAGGCCAAGGCATCTAAACGGGACGGAGAACTGACCACATTGACTGAGGGTGACCTAGGTGACATAGGGGACACCGTTCGTGAATCCAATCGGGATGCAATCGACGAGGCCATGTCAGAGCAATAGATTGTGTTGGGGGAGCTCCGTGTGCAGCTACTTTATGGTTGATATAACTGTTTGATCTATGCGTGTATGCTTATGTTACGAGTTTATGCAAATCTATATCTTTTCTGGGTGTGCGAACTGGTTATTTCTGTTAAATGTTTTCTTAAAGACCATAAAAAGTAGATCTAATTTAAAACAACGCATTAATAAGTATTAAGGATTTTCCTGGGTTTGGATCTACGCGGATCAGAGTGGCGCGAAGCCATAGAACGGTGTGCGAACCTTCCAGACCACATCAAGACATCCCAAGGGTGCAGAAACCTAGTTCCAGCACCCTCCCCTGATACCTCGGGTGAGACCTCAGTCCACGCTTCGCGGGCTGTTGCCGAAAGGGCCGGTAGCTGTGGGATTTGTTTGGCTAAATAACTCTTCCGAACTTGGGTCAGGCCCCTATAAGCCAACACATAGTCACTGGCATCTGTTTCAATCTCAAATGGTCTTTGAAGATCGGGCAGTGCTAGTACTGGTGTTGTACTAATCTTTTCTTTTAAGGTGTCGAAGGCTTTCTGCTGTT
>APFE031357487.1:37380-59643 GCA_000404065.3 Pinus taeda
GGGATCTATCTTCAATTCACCACCCCCTACAATATGACCCAAATAATTCAAAGATGTTTTGCCAAATTCACATTTTGAGAGCTTAACATAGATATTTTCTCTTTTCAAAGCATCTAGAGTCTGCTTGACATGCTTCAAATGTTCTTCCCATGTTTTACTAAATATAGGAATGTCATCTAAATATATAATGAAAAAATCATCAATAAAAGGCCCGAGTACATCATTCATTACTCTCATGAAAGTAGCAGGAGCATTAGTTAAGCCAAAAGGCATTACTAACCACTCATATAATCCTTGCTTTGTTTTGAAAGCAGTCTTCCGTGCATCTTGTTCTGCAACTCTGACCCGATGGTAGCCACTATGCAAATCCAACTTGGAAAAGTAAACAACTTCTTTTAACTGATCTAGTAGATCATCTATGCGAGGAAGGGGATAACGATTTTTGATCGTTATCTTATTCAGTGCTCGGTAATCAATGCACATTTTCCATGAGCCATCTTTATTTCTCACCAAGACAATAGGAGACCCACATGGTGATGTGCTAGCTCTTATGAATCCTTTCTCGAGCAGCTCATGTACCGGCTTCTTGATCTCTGCATTCTCTAAAGCGGACACCCTGTACATTCCGATGTTACGCAATGGAGCATGTTGCTGCAAATTAATATCATGTACTATTTCCTTTTTGGGTGGCAGACTTTTAGGTTCTTGAAATAGTATATCATATTCTGAAACAACTTTTTCTAAATCAGCTTGTTGTTTAGCATTACAGCTCTCAAATATACTGGTTTAATCAGGTTTCTTTTCCTTTACAACCATCAATAAAAATTGTTTGCATGAATTTACAATTCTTTTCATCTGCCCTGAGTTTATGAGAGTATAATTATTCTTGAGTTTATGAGCTCTTATATATATTGTCCATCTTTAAATGGTTGATAACTTGTTTTAGCTCTATAGAATACTTCCTATCATACAATAAGGACATTCCTAAAACAATCCCATTAATTGAAGGAATATATCTAACTCAACTCATCTACAAATGCTGACCTAAAAGAAACTTAAGGTTATTACATTGTCTAGTCACTTTGTGCTTTGCTTTATCACATAACCAACCTAATGGATATGGCTTCTTGTGAGGTGTGGTTAGTAATCCCAGCTTCTTTACAATTGCTTTAGAAATTAAATTTACTTGTGAGCCACTATCAAACAAAGTATCAATCTTTTGATGCTTGAAAATAACTCAAATATGAAAAAGCTCGTGTCTTTTCCTCTCATTTTCTTCATTACCAGTAGATTGTGCAGAATTACTAGTGATACTTCAGAATTTTTACCTTTATACCTGTGGCTGCGATTGTCGTTTCATCTCCTGAGTCTGACCCCAAATCCTTACGAATAGCTGCAGCAGTCTTCTTCTTTTTGCCCTCGAACTTCTTGGGTCTCAGCTCCAGATGTAGAATCCAACAATGTTCATCATCATGTCCATCCTTTTTATAGTGAGTGCATGAAGGCTTGGTCTTTTGTACAACATTTGTCTTCCTCTCTTTCCATTTCTATTTTCTCTTTTCCTTGCTTTTTCTTGCAATGGGTTTTGATGATCCCCCAACTTCTGGGTTCACATTCTTGCCTCTAGCCTCTACATGTGTAGCCTAGATAGATACGTCATCTATGCTAGTGGGATTAAACATGAGAATGGTGTGCTTTAAATAGTTGTGTAGACCACCTGTATACTTTAGCAGAGTTTCAGGTGAGTCTAAAGAAATTCCTAGAATCAAAGCTCTCTTTCTGAATTCTTGAGTGTAGCCTTGTACACTTTGCCCTTTTATTTGGTGAATATTTTTCCAGTTCATCATGGCTTGCTACATATAAGCTAGTGGATAGAATTGCTTTTTAATTGCAGAAACAAATTCACTCAAGACAAAAAGAATTTTACCATGCTTCTTCATGTCAGCTTGTGTCCTGCCTTCCCACCATACCAAGGCAGTGCCTCCAAGGCGTAGGCTGGCCAGCTGAATCTTACTTTTGTCTGAGTCAATGCTCTGCACCCTGCAATACACATCAATATTTCTAATCTAATTATCCAGCTTCTCTGCATTCAAATCTCCATCTTATATCGGCAAATCAAATTTAACATTTAATTTAATCAAAGATGTTTTCTTTTTATTTTCAGGGCTATTGGGAGGTGTGGGCAACTTTTCTTTTTTCCCTTTTCCTTTAGAATGGTCATGGACGAGAGATTCTTCTACTCCTTTATCTTGTTTGGAGTTTGTTGAATCTTCTTCTCTACCTTTCTTAAATTCTCTATACATTTCCTCCACCATAGCTCTCATGGTCATGAAACTATCCATGAATTGAGAGTCTGATTCCAAGGGACTTTCTTCTGACATTTTCATCTTACTAGGTAGACTCTTCCAATTTCTGGGTTAGCTTCAACCAATTCTCTGCCTCCTAATTTGAGCTTTGTCCTAGTTAGCATTCAACAACAAAATCCAGCACAAGCTTGTCTAACCTTAGTAACCTAGAGCTCTGATACCACTTGATCTGAAATTGATCAAAGACAAACAATAAGGTATTACATACTCATGTGCATGGATGTACCTATGTTATTTTATGCAACAGATCGATAAGATTGCGAAATACATAGGCATTGAAGCAGTTAGAGAATAACATAACAGGCAAACATGTAAACACAACAAGTTTAACAAGGAGTTCACCCAATACTCTTGGGCTATGTCTCTTGGTCCAGCCTTCAGTGGTGGCCTCTCTATTATGTTTTCAAAGCAGAGTTTTTTACAATAGTGTGCTCATTTTGAGTCTCACACAACATACATAAATCAGAAGGACTGTACTTGGATCCCCCCCAAGTCTTTGGAGTACACAGACTCTCCTTACTGAAACCCGACCTTTATTGGTCATAGTAGTATGAGCCCAATCTGAGACTCATACATGACAGGCATATACAGAGGAATTCACTTGAACCTCTCAAGCCTTCTCTGGAGTACATAGACTCTCTCTGGCTCTGTCTAACTCGATGCTGCCTTTCGCTTCTACAGGTTAGCTCGGCTCCTTCTTTCTGCTCTTAGCTTTATGTGTCTAACTAACTCTCATAACTTGCTTGCTTCTCTCTCTGTCAGTTCGTGGCTTTAAAGCCAATATGCTTTCTAACTGTTTGTTTTCGCTTCCTGACATTCCGGTTCCCCTGCCTTTGTCCGTTTGAATTCCTCTGTTCTGCATCATCATCACTGTATAATGCCTCACAAGGAGGTGGCCACCTATTTCATAACGAACTGAGTGTCAGTCTCTTAGACGTCTTTGAAATGCCCGTTTTTTACTGTTAACTCCAAGAATGTCCGCGAACACGGTCTTCTACCAATGCATCGTCCACGTCGGACTTCAAATATTATACAACTCTGCCTGTTTACCTCGTTGAATCCGGTCATCCATCGGATTGCGTCTCCACCATTTATCTGGAGCCTCCAGATCCTACAGTCATCATTCATATTGGGCAGGTAAGTAATATGATGTTTACCCGTCCAATGTGAGCAGTTTTCTCTCTCTTCTGCTAGACGCGTGTCACTCGCTGTGTGGCATCAGGTGGGACTTGGTTGAAACCACTTACTGCCTCAAAGCCCTTCCGATACCTTGCCGGTTTTGTGGGACCCCTTTGACGGAATCGGCGCGATATCCATTATATTTTATAACTTTTTGGGTCCGGATCGCTCGGGGATTTTCCTTCTCTAAGGGGTTTTCCCGACGATAGCGACTTTTCGCTAATCGCATATCAGAAACCACCCCCATTTCTCAAAAAGGCCTCCCGTTTTGCCAATTCGTGACAGCGCGCGTTACCATGGGCCAACGGTCTGCGCGCTTGACCGAGGGTCCTCGTTGCTTTGCACTGTTCATAAATTACAATTGTTTCGAGGATATTTCTGATAAGCTCGTTCTTTGTAAGACTTTGAAACTTTAGCATGAATTTTACAGAGTTCATGAAAACTTAGAGAGTGTTTTAGCATCCAATTTGGATCACATATGAGGCGATACTTGACAGTTTGGGGGTAATAACTACCCTTGTTTTATTCATCGATAAATGAATGCGTGGCATGATATCACAAACTCTCAAGAGGTCAGGGACCTCCCTTAAGAAAAATGTCTTTGGCGTAATTATTCCCATGTCAAAAATTCAATGGTGAATTCATGACGAGTTTAAAATGTTGGTTCAATATTTCGCCCGAAAAAGGCAGCTCATTATTGAATTTGTGTGTCACTTATTGAATATGATCAAAGAAGGAATGACCACGTGAGGATTTTTTATAATTCCATTGGAATTTTGTTTGCATGTTACTATTTTATATGGTAAATATGTAATCATTGTAAAATAAAGATTATATAGTAGCTAATTCTTGTCATTTAGTTGTGTTTTTGTGTGGAAGATATATGTGTTTCATTTGTTAATGGTATGTATCTAAAAAATGTTATTTGAAAAAAAAACTAATTTTAAATCATATCATATACCATTTTGGATTTTATAAGGAGACATACACTCCCACCACATTAGTTGGTATAATCCTTTGGTTTTTGGATATGGCTTTCACAAAAGTGTTTTTTTATTTTTATTAATAAGAAATGTAGAGTAGCTAAATCATAGTTTTTAGTTAAGATTAAAAACATACATATTTTACTCACAAAAAATGTAAGATATATTATAATTTATAGTTAATGTTAAATCAATTGCATTTACATTGAAATCAATGCGTTGAATCATGTATACTAAAATCAATTGATTGATTTCAATTGATGTGATTGGTGCAAACAAAAAGCCCTTGATTTTATCATAAATAATTTAATAATTTGCATATTTATTTGCTTAAAGTATCATTACCCAAACACATTGGAAAGTTGATCAGAACAATATAAATGCATGGCACAGAGTTCAAAGTAATGGGCAATAAGATGTTGAATTTGATAACCAATCATATTGTTACATATTATATATATATAATATAGTATATATATAATATATATATATGATATATATTATAATATACTCATATATATATATAATTAAATTTGGGATTTTTAATGTTTAACTTTAGAAATTTTGCAAATTTTTTTGTCAAAACCCAAATAATATGGTTTGAGCCAAAAACCAATGTGTTAGTCGTTGAGGGACAATAAGAATTTAAACCAACCTTCAAAATTAATAATTAGAAATATTATTAAAAAATAATAAAATTTAATTTGTAATGTTAAGTCATGGAAAAGTTGTAAAATTTATTGGCCAAATACAAACTAATAACTAGTTAAACAAAAAATTGATTGTGTTATAGTATAATAATAGAATTAAATTAAAGTATATTACTCCTAATTTTATAACAGATAGATTTATAGATTTTATTTATAATATTTTGTTTTGCAAATGTTACTTTATAATAGTCATTCAATTATAAAACTTATTTAACAGTAAAAATGTGTAAAAAGGTTCCATTTATTTGGCATTTCTAAACAAGACTTTCATTTTCCTAGGAGACGCATACATACCTCATGAGTTTCCAGAGTGTATACAAAGAAAAAACTCTCAAACACTACCAAATACTAGTCAAGGAATCTCATATCACCAATTTGGAATCAACCAATAAAATCATTTGTTAATGCAAAGGTTACTTGAGAACGAACCTAAGCCCAATAAGAGATTGTAAATGAGCATTCCCACAATATGTGCTTCATTGATTCTAACCGAAGAAAAAGGGGCAAAGGGCATTAAAAAGACCACTTTTGGTTAGCGAGCCTTTGAAGGGGAGATCTTAGTAGATCATCAACCAAGCAAAAATCCAAATCTTATAAGGAATTCAAACCAATCAAACACCATGCAACCACTAAATCTAACGGATCTCCACATATGAAGAAATCCATTTTCCATTGATAATGGGACTTGACTCATGTTATTGATGCATAATGGATTACAACTCACGGGAATCATACTGGGTCAAAAGAAATCCAAAAATCCTCTCCCAATCTCACCAAAAGGACCCAGTGATATCAATATTCATCTTAAAAGGGAATGAGCCCAATGATATCCATAAAGGTAGGTCGATCCATAGATGAAAATGAAAACTACCTAACCACTAAATATGAATTCTTCCAAAAATGAGAACTAGAATCCCAAATGGCATTCGGTTCAGTGTCATCTTCAACAATTCAGTCCGGTGTCATCAGCTTTAATGGTGTTGTTTATGGTTTAGGTTGAGCAGGTGATGTCTATGGTTTTTCATGGTATTCAGTTGATATGGTTTAGCACCTGGTTGTTGACATGAGTTGTCATCAAATACGCCAGGATATGATTGTTGACGTGGGTTGATCGTTCGCCTTTGCAAGATTTGGTGTCGATGTGGGTTTTGTCGCCCATTTTACAGGGTTTGGTTGTCAAAGATGGAATAGGTATCGCCATGTGGGTTTTTATGTCACATTGTGACAATGTGTTGTACAAGGGTTTTTTAAACAAAATAATGTAATCCTAAAACCTAATAGACATAAACCTAATCCTAAACCCTAACCTATCCAATCCATGTATTAAAACCATTAAAAACTAAACTCTAGACCTAAACCCTTTGATCTAACATATCGGACTTCATTAATATACAAAACTATGTATTAAAAATACATTGCCTAAGTCTAAAACCCTGACTAATACTCTCATCCTTGTTTGAAACATTACAAAACAATATAAAACATTGCAAATAACATAACAGTCCCTAATTGCTATAGGAAACTGTGTCAGGATAGTTACCATGTGAGCAGCAAGGATGTAACCGTCAGCAGGAAACCCTAGCGGGAGAAGACCGCGCTGGTGGATGACATGTGAACGGTGTTAAGCCACGGTATAGATGTCAGCGAATATCATTTTGTAGTTAACCGCAACAGGGATAGCAGTCAGGCGGAGACTGTTGCAGAATAAGCCGTCAGGCTTGGAGTTAACCGCAAGATTTACCGTGGCAGGCTATAACATGTGAACAGGTTGTCGGAGGTTACGTTAACCACACACCGAAACCATTGGAGCATCGTCAAATGAGACTGCGAGGGCAAGCACGAAGGTGGTAGCTTGTGGCTGGTCACATACAACTGCCAGCCTCCTCCGCCCGGCCAACAAGCCACTAGCGGCTATGGCTTTATCCAAAGTTATAAATGGGTTTTTGTTAATTTTTTTTGCGATTATTAATATAACCATCATGCAACCTATCCTAAGAAGTCAAGAGGTGAATGGACCGAGGCACAAGAACCCTAAATAAGCCAATTCATGCCAATTTTAGGCCAGTGGAGGTTTGAATGTACCTACAGGCCTATAAGAGGCGATTTTTGTTCATTGAAGACATTAGAGTGGTTTTGGAGTTTTTGTATGCAAATTTTGGAAGTGAGAGGTTGTTTTGTTTTTAGTGTAACAAGAGCATCGGGAGTCGGAATTGGGAACCATGATAGGCGTTGGAAAGCTGGTTCAGAGAGATTCTTTTCGATAGTGATTAGAAGTGCCTGTGTGCACATTCAGTCTATTATATTATCTGTGTAATTGAACTCCTTGGTATCAATCCTAATAAAGCGGCCGCCCATCTTGAAAGCAGACCAAGAGACGTAGTCCATCAGAGTCGAACTCTGTAATCAACTTTGTTGTTTGGTATCACTGTGTTTTTACTATTTTCACTTATGTTATGCATCTTTCTTATGTTTAATCAGTTGTCGTAAACTCTTTCTTCTCAATCAATTTCCTTGATTTCCGCACTTTTAGTTAACAATCAATACGATAATGGCTAATCAATTCTACATTATTTTTAAATGATCCTTTCAGATCATATAATTTGGTATCAGAGCAAGTTGCATTTGTAGAATTTGTCATTGAATGTTAACCAGGTCAAAGTCGCAACAAGGGGAAGGAATCCTTGAGCAGATTGATACATAGATTGTAAAGCGATGAGTCGTTCATAAGTCAACCATGATAGGATCTGATGCAAGTGAAAACACTGAAACTAAGATAAGTGATGAATAGTTTCAACAAGCATTCTTGACTATGCAGCAGATGTTGGGAGCATTGTACGAAGACAAGAAGGTGAGAGATGCAAATTCTTCTACAAAGACATCGAAGAAGGACAAAGGTAAAGGCAAGGTTGATAAACCACCTT
Source organism: Pinus taeda (assembly GCA_000404065.3). Classification (NCBI taxonomy): domain Eukaryota; kingdom Viridiplantae; phylum Streptophyta; class Pinopsida; order Pinales; family Pinaceae; genus Pinus; species Pinus taeda. Next base: position 45,540 of record APFE031357487.1, read on the forward strand.
CACCTCCATCATCTCCATCATCATCATCATCTTATTCTTCTTCCAGTGCAGAATCTGAAACAGAAAAGAAACCTAAGAAAACATCTCTTTTGAAACTTGATGTGAAATTTGAGTTACCTATTTATGATGGCGAAATGAATCCTGAAAAGTTAGATAATTGGATTAAGCCGTTATAAGTGTGTTGTCGTATTGAGAACATTTCTGATGATAAAACTAAAATTTAGTTAGATACTCTTAGAATGGCGGGAGCAATTTTAATCAAAGCGTAAAGGAAAAGTCATCTCTTCATGGTCTAAGTTTTTAAAAGCTCTTAGGAAACAATTCTATCCTTTAGGATACATGTCTAAGTAAGCTATTATTGATTGGTAGCATCTGAGGCAAGGTAAACGACAGAGTGTTCAGGAGTTTATTCAAGAGTTCAAAAAGAAAGCATTGGCGCTTGGTATTTCATTGGATACACATGAAACTTTGTTAAAATACATCGACAGTTTACATTCATATTTGCAACATACATTAGTGATGTTTAATCCTGATGATTTTGAGGAAGTGTGTGTTCATGCCATACATATTGAATCAGGTGGCAAACCCTTCAAATTTTCATTGCAATCATCCAAAGAGTTGGAAATCAAATATTCCAATGACAGTAAGGGGAAGAAAAATTCGAAGAGAAAGAAATCAGCGCTAGATCAGAAGGAAATACCTACTTATTCTCATTGCCAGAGAATCAGTCATGATGAATCTAAGCGCTGGAAACTTCACCCAGAACTTAAGCCCAAAAAGTTCCTTAAGGAGAAGGATGAAAAGAAGGCATTTGCAGTAGTCCAACAAGATCTAGGTTCAGATTCAGGTGATCAAAGGAGGATATCTGCTATGGTTACGACATGTAAAACTTCTAACACTGGTTCAAGTTAGAATACTATCGCATCTTCATCAAACATAAATCCTTCAAATGAGGATAAAAGAGTTGAATTGTTTAACATAAGGATAACTTCTAAGCATACAAAGATAGATATAATGTTTGACAGGGGATCATAGGCCAATCTAATATTTGAATATTTAGTTAAGAGTTTGGGTTTGGAAACACAGAATCATCCAAGATCTTACCCATTAGGATGGCTAAATAAATCAACTCAAATAAAGTCACGAAACAGTGTCGATTAAGATTTTCCATTACAGCTAATTACATTGATGAAGTGGAATTATATGTGGTTCTAGTAGAAATATGTGGAGTTGTCTTAGGAAGCCCTTATCTTTATGATCGTGATGCAATATTTTACAGAAGAGAGCATAAATATCACCTTAAGAAAGATGGGGTTGAATTTATTGTAAGGGCACATCAAAACAAAAATCACTTGAATTTAATTGTTACTAATCAGATGAAGCGATTAATAAGTTCAAATAAGAGGTTTGTAATCATGTGTGTAAAGGAACAACATAAAAATCAACATGATGTTTGTTCAGGTTATGAGACTCAGCTTAAATATAGTTTGATCAAAGAAGTAAAAACTATTCTAGTTCTATGTAAAACCAAACATCTTACTCATAAGCAGAGAATACAACATGAATTACAGTTTGTGCCTAAAGCTCCTCTTCCTAATGTCAAAATGAATCAATTCAGTCCAAGTTTGGAAATTAATAGTTACAGGGATACAGGTCTGTATTGGGGAAAGTCAATGTTCAATTTCTCTTGTATTGTGTCACCATTTCATGTTTCGAATAGTTTGGAAACCTCTTTTCAAGTGGAGAGGAAACCTATTTGTTTTCATCTCAAAGCCTTTTCTAAAGCATAGTCAAAGTATCTAAGGGAAACTTATGCATTAGGGGAAAGTGCTAATCAATGCAAACATCATTTAATGAATAAGGGAAAAGTGATTCAAATAAATCAACAACTAATTCAATACTTTTAAAGACAAACTAAGTTAAACTATTTTCACCTTACAGTTTGATGGGTTTATGGCAGCAAGTTCACTTAGTAATCAGGAAGCAGGAAAGTATCTCAAGTCAAGTAGCTGGTTTGATGTAAAAAACATCTTTGATTGTCTCTGTTATTCCACAAAATAGATTGTTAATACATGTTGATGGTATTAAACAATATCCTGAAGCGACTGTTTTAAAAGATGATTATGAATCACTAACTCATGGTTCTTCATGGAAAGAAATCAATTGCCATGTTCATAACAGGTTGTTTGACCATTGTCGCAAGTTGTACATCTTGCAGATGGATGGAACAGGCCACCGATCCAAAAAGTGCCATGGTCAGCATCATCAGGGTCATCACTTGCAGGTGATTGATCGAATGTATTGGTACATCATCAGGTCAAGGTGGAAAGTGAGGGAGCTCTACCCTCATCGACTATTTGTTTAGTCAAACTTTTGTGGTCCAAAAGCTTTCAAGTGGAGAGGATTGATCCAAGAGGATCTCATCAGATCAGTTATGCAATTTTAGTGTCATCGTCAGCACTCTGTTCAATGTTGTCGTCAACAATTCAGCTCGGTGTCATCAGCTTCAACAATGTTTTTTATGGTTCAGGTTGAGCAGGTGATGTCTATGGTTTTTTCATGGTGTTCAGTTGATATGGTTTAGCACCTGGTTGTCGACATGAGTTGTCTTCAAATCTGCCAGGATATGATTGTCGGTGTGGCTTGATAATTCTCCTTTGCAGGATTTGGTGTCGATGTGGCTTTTGTCACCCATTTTATAGGGTTTGGTTGTCAAAGATGGAATAGGTATTGCCATGTGGGTTTTTATGTCACATTGTGACAATGTGTTGTACATGGGTGTTTAAAACAAAATAATGTAATCCTAAAACCTAATACACATAAACCTAATCATAAACCCTAACCTATCCAATCCACGTATTAAAACCATTAAAAACTGAACTCTATACCTAAACCCAATGATCTAACCTATCAGACTTCATTGCAATACAAAACTGTGTATTAAAAAATACATTGCCTAACTCTAAAACCATAACTAATACTCTCGGCCTTGTTTAAAACATTACAAAACAATATAAAACATTGCAAATAACATAACAATCCCTAACTACTATCGGAAACCGCGTTGGGATAGTTACCATGTGAGCAACAAGGATGTAACTGTCAATAGGAAACCGTAGCAGGAGAAGACTGCACGGGTGAATGACATGTGAACGGTGTGTTAAACCACGACGGAGATGTTAGCGGATATCAATTTGCAGTTAATTGTAATGGGGATAACATTCAAGCGGAGATTGTTGCGGAATAAGCTGCCAGGCTTGGAGTTAACCGTAGCATTTACCGTGGCAAGTTGTAACATGTGAACAGGTTATCGGAGGTTACGTTAACCACACACCAGAACCATCGGAGCACTGTTAGCTGAGACCATCAGGGAAAACGCAGAGGCGGAAGCTTGTGGCTGGTCACATATAACCGCCAGCCTCCTTTTCCTGGTCAACAAGATGTTAGCAACTATGGCTTTATCCAAAATTATAAGTGGGTTTTTGTTAAGTTTTGTTGCGATTATTAATATAACCACCATGTAACCTATCCTAAGAAGTCAAGAGGTGAATGGACAGAGGCCCAAGAACCCTAAATAAGCCAATTCATGCCAAATTTAGGCCATAGGAGGTTTGAATATATCTGTAGGCCTATAAGAGGCGGTTTTTGTTCATTGAAGACATTAGAGTGGTTTTGGAGTTTTTGTATGCAGATTTTGGAAGTGAGAGGCTGTTTTGTTTTTAGTGTAATAGGAGCATCGGGAGTCAGAATTGGGAACCGTGACAGGCGTTGGAAAGATGGTTCAGAGAGTTTCCTTTTGATAGTGATAAAAAGTTCATACGTGCACATTAAGTATGGTATATTCTCTGTGTAATCAAACTCCTTGGTATCAATCCTAATAAAGCGGTCGCCATCTTGAAAGCGGAGCCAAAGACGTAGTCCATCAGGGACGAACTCCATAATCAACTTTGTTGTCTAGTATCGTTGTGTTTTTACTTTTTTCACTTCTGTTATGCATCTTTTTTATGTTTAATCAGCTGTTGTAAAGTATTTCTTCTCAAGCAGTTTCCTCGATTTCTGCCCTTTCAGTTAAGAATCAATACGATAATGGCTAATCAATTCTACATTAGTTTTAACTTATGATCCTTTTAGATCACCAAATATCTCTCTAGAAGAAGGTATTATTTCTATTGAGCCTTCCCTAAAAACAAAGGAAATCAAATAGGCAATTAACCTCCTACTTCCAACTCTAAATTAGCCTCCTATTTAGATTCCAACCCAAATGATTACTTATATATCACCAATGAACTAGATGTTCCACCATCCTCCAAGTTGTTCAAGTATTCTTGAAGATGAAGGACCCTAAAATCTAGAAATTATGAGGAGCATAAATGAAATCACATAAACTTAATTGTCTCCTTACCTTGCCAATATTTTGAATTGAAATCAATTTGACGCATCAACACTTGCTAAGAGGATGAACCCGTTAGACATCTAAACACCCATTTAGAAACCAAAATATTACCTTGACCACTAAATGAAACCCATAATAATTCAAGCAAATAACTATGTACTATTATACATGAGTGGACGTGACAATGATGTACACTCGAAAATAACGACTTAAGTGCAATTTGTTGTTTTCTTATCATATACATCTTTTGTTTGTATATTTTATATATGTCTCCTCTTTGATAAGTGTAGTATTCATATATATCAGATGAAAATGGACATGCCATGACTTTTCTCTCTTTAACTAATTAATTAATAATTAAACACGCACATAATGTTAATTATAATAAAAAACAAACTGAACTATACAACTTTATCTAGACAACTAGAGTAAAGTCCTAATAAATTTTGGAACCATGGAGTGTAATGAAGCAAAGACTTCAAATAAAATGGAACCAAAATTAATGCAAGGATCTCGCTAATGAATTTAGAAAATTGTAGTTTAATAAATGGTCAAACCAAAAGATGGGAAAACATTTCATTGTAGATCATAAATGGAAATTTTAACTAAAATTAAATGCCACTTCTTTCAAAGTAAGAACCTATGGCTCTCCTTAGGTGTCCTCTTTAGTTTGGTAGTATTCAATAGTGCTATATGGCATCTCAATGAGGAGGAGATCATTAAATTTCCATAAATAAGTAAATGTAATATTGAATAGTATAGAGATTGATAGTTGACACATTCATCCTGTCTTAAATGCTGGATTTTTCTTGTCATTCTCTAAGAGCAATGATTTACTTGACAACATAATTCTTGTATAAGGAATCATTACTCTTGGTGGCTACATCTAATTTTGAGTCTACCTACTCCTTCCATCCCTCCATATTTTCAATTTCCTTGTTGAGTTTTAATTGTAATGTTCCTATGGCCACATTGTTATGCTTTACACTTCGTTTGATTTCCTCTAAATCCCCATGGACATTAAGCATCATGCACTCCTCTTTATGAACTCCCACCATTCCTAATGACCTAATATCAAAACTTGGGCATGCCATATTAGGGAGGAATGACAAAGGAACACTCCTTTTTTCATACTACTATCAACAAGTAGAATTGACCATATGCATAATTATCTTGAGAAACATCATTTCCAAAGGTAAATAACCTATGTAAATCTTACTACAAGTGCAAAAGAACACGTGGAGAAATTTCTCCCAAGTAGGAAGAATATGCTTCATAGATAAAACCATCAATAACTAAATGTATAAATGTTACAAATACTTTTCCATTGGATGTATAACCACTAGCAAATTTGAACATTAAAGGTGCAATGTGCATGAACATTCACATGGAGCAAGGAAGAGGAGGGGTTCCAATTTTCCCAACGACTCTTAATGAAACCATGAAACTTCCCCTTGACACCTCAATGCTTCTTTGCGACATCACCCCTCAAGGGATAAGGGTGAAATGGGAGATATTTTATCCTTTTGTGACAACTTTTGACACTCCAAACACTTCTAAACCTCCTTAATTAGCCCTCTTATTAACTTGAGAATTGAACTTTCACTTGACCTATAAAAACTAGACCTAATATGAACTAATGATTATTGTGGAGTCTTGAATATTGATTACATGAATTTGATCAACCTCCTTAAGTAACCTAACCCCCTAATAAGTAGTGAGAGTATAGGTGTCATTGTTTTTTAACAATTACAAACTCCAAGCTAATAAAAGCTTCTTGTTCTATTTTGGGCCCATAATGACTCCTTACACACTTAGCACCCTTAGATTATGTTGGTACCCAAAACTACAGTTTATGCATTTTATCTCTAAGTCCATAAGAATATCAATTGACAAAATATTGTTTTTCATGAACAAGAACACAAAGATGTAATATTTAGGGCATTGCTATTATTACTAACGTCTTGAAGCAAACCCCTTGAAAGTTCATTTATAATTCTTTATTTGATTGATCATGAGGCACGCAGAGAACAACCTCCACCCATCCAATTAAATCTTGAAGCCTTTTATTATTAAGATTATGAGGTGAGGAGAGCCCAATTTCTGCCCTCCACTTGAGGCTTAAAGAATTTGATGTAGGAATTTCTGAAGTGTGAAGAGACCATCATCCATGATCAAAATTCTCATGATGTGAGTAATTTTTTGCAGGCATAAGCAACCAAAAATATCTCATCTTCTTAAAAAGTATGTAAGTCTTTTGATGCAAGGATTCTTCCTTTGTAGTACTAATCCAAAAACTACCATGGAGAATCCACTAAACAATTCGTCATATTAGATACTTGGCAAGACTTCTGTCGGTTTTCTTAACTTTCTCGGGTTCGGTTGGGAGTGGTTTGAACGACCCACATCTTTCCTTAGGTCTCTAAGTTTACGCACAACGGCTTCAACCTGTTAACTGGCGATGGTCTTAGGGCTTCATAAGCTTCAACAAGGGTCAACGACGGTGGGGGTTTTGACCTAGTTTTTTTCATAACTACCCCCGACAACATAACGACATTTTCTATTTTAGTTTGTTTATAACATAATTACTGATCAAACGAGAAAATGAACTGGTACCCTTTTTTTTGAGGTAGCAAAAAATCACCTGATTTTGAAAAGTGGTGATGCCGGAATACACCTTTTTTTTAGCATATTTTTTGCCCTTTAAATTTTCTTATGTATCAAGTATGAACATTTTTTTTTCGATGTTAGTGATTTTCATGCTGATTTTGAAAAGTGTTGATGCAGCATCAACCCCCTTTTTTAGAGGGTTGATTTTTGACACTTTAAATTTATAATGCCTTCTTCTTCCCGTAAGATTTTTTTTTAAGTGTATTTTTTGTGTTTGTGTGTTTTCATTTTTCTTTTCAATTTTGTTTGTAATGAAATCTTAATTTTTTCTCGTAGTTAAAAAAATAAAAAGTAAAAAAGGTCAATATTTTAAAGTTACTATTTTCTATGAGTTTATGTAATGTTAAGTAATATTTCAATGAACATCAAATAATTGTCACTAAAACCCAATAATTTTAAACATTTGACAAAAAAACACACATTTTCTATATAAATATAATGAAAAAATACACATTTTCTATATAAATATGATGAAAAAATACACATTTTCAGATTTTTTGTCAAAAATGACATGTCAAACAAACAATTTTTATGGGAAAATCATAACAAAAAAACTTTAAAAATAGCATTTTTAATGAATTTTACGTTAAAAAATAATATTAATCACATGTTTTTTACAAAAAAAAATGATTCACATAATATTTAAGTGTAAATCAGATAATACAAATATTGAACATATAACAACAATAATCAATTGTTCATTCTTCTCATAAAATATCAAAGTCAAAACATTACAAGTAAAACTAATGAAGATCTCTCAAAATTGAGTTTGATTTGCAATCATAACTTAAATGTCATCAAGAATATCATATAATCCATGTTCATCGTCTTCTTCAACGTCATTATTTTCTTCTTCCACAATATTTCCTTCTTGAGTTTCTTCATTTTCCTCGTCTAATGGATCTTTCATGTCTACAATTCTCCCAAAGTGTCCTTTTCCAATCATTTCGTATAATCATGGTTGAGGTTCCTTTGCCTTTTTTGCCACATGTGATTCATTAAAATCTGCTTTCCTCAAACCAACTTCTTGCATTGCATTTGGAAGAAATTGAAGAGCATTAATTCTTTGTTGAATAAAATTGCATTGTAGTGGGTCTCTTTTAATCACAATGCAATTTCTTCCTTTTTCTAGGCAACATGCTAGTGTTGTACCTAATCATCAAGCACACAAACAATAAGTAAGTAAATTAGTATAAACACATAAAAACAAAAGAATAAAATGTTAAAATTCAATTTTATACAATAAAACTTACCTGAACTTGAAAATAAATCCAAAACCCGATCTCCTTCATTCGAACATAAATCTATAAGATAGTTAATCAATGTTTGTGGTTTTTTTATAAATGTTAACTATCTCTCCTTTTGCATCTTTATCCTCATATGTTAACTTTTTTTCGACAACATCATGAACCAATACTTGGCTATGACTCTTTCCATCTACTTGGTTTATAAGAATGGACTTATAATTATCATCTTTTTTCCAACATTCAACATCGATGAACTCACAATCACTTGTAATTGGCTGATCTTTGGAAGAAATAAGATTTGACTTTTGCTTGTAACACGACATAGTAAAAGTTCAATCCACTTGTACATAAAAAAAAATTACATTAATCAAACATACAATTTCAATGTCTTACCATGTAAGCTGCATCCTTGAGTTTGATTTTCCCTTGAAGCTTGTTACATTGCAAATTGTGTGTCTGAATGAAATGTCACAAATCTCCAAAGTGGTGATGTTGTGACTTCTTGAAAGCTTGTAACCGCTTTATTAAAAGCTTGATAAGTGTAAGGTTCACTATCATATTCAATGTTTGGTAAATTGAAACCATGAGGAATGTCTACAATAACCAGGGCATATTCCCTTTTAGGTATGAGTTTTGCAATGTCTTCACAGTCACCGTGTATTATTTGATATTGGATAGTCTCCAGCCCATTCCAAATGAAATGAGTAAGAGTAGGATCAAGTTCACATTCATAAGATGTTGCTTTCTCAACCTTTCCAACTTAATTTTTTCAATGAAATTTTTGAAAGTATTTGGTAGTCCACTCGCATCCTTCTTCGACATCTTTAATGAAATAAATAAATATAAGTATAAGTAATATAATAAAATAAAAATTTATATGAATAAAATGAATATAAAAATCAACATACCTTTTTGAATGCAAGATAAGAATCTTTAAGTGTTGTTGTAAAACTTGATTCTGGGTAGTTGAGTACAACATCATTCCAACTCTCTTCATTCAACATTTTAACCATATGTTCTTGTATTTTCATATAAATCTTATGATTGATTAAATAAAGTAAAAATTGTTAATATAGTGATATGTATAACAAATAATACCAACAACAATATGTTATATTTAAAAGAAAATTATAATCCAAGAAAAACTAAAAGTAATTCAACAAAATTACTTTTGAAATTCCGAGCACATTTCCTCGAATGATAATTCACGTGACTTCACACGACATAATATTGATTTGAATAGTTTGTCATATTTCATTGTTCTCTAAGGTGTGATAGTCATATTATCTGGAAGTTGCTTCATTTCAGGACATGTCCGTTGGTACATATTATGGGTTTAGACCTTTTAACCTTCTGATTTTTTATGGCAATATTCTCCCACAATTCAAAAATGTCATCAATCAATTCCCATATCACCCATGTTCTAAATGCCAACTGGAAAATGTTATCTATGCCTCTAAATAATTTTGAATTTACTTTGTCACCTTTTGATTTGATTATATCCTCAATTTGATAACCTGTTTCCATACAACATTCCTTCTGAAAGCTTAAACTGACATTAAGCTTATCCCCACCACATTTTTCTAAAAAATTATTATGAATAAATCTTACCCTTTGGACAAAAGTCATAGACATATTATACTCATTATCTGCATTATGATCCCATGCCAATAACTTTGCCTCTGTTTCTGTTAAACCAGCATAAATTATGCATTTCGCTGTTTCAAAAAGATAGTTTCCAGGATATTCCTTGATCAATTGTCTTTTGGCCTCTGCTAAATGGTTCCCTCTAATAACATAATATCTATAGTCAAAACATTGTGTCCTATCAAATAACTCCTTATTTGGAACTTGATTTGGATCAACAAGAACCACATAAGCCACCACATGTGCATATGAATTGTACCTTAACAATGTTTTCAAATTATGGACATGTAGGTGATGTGCCTTTCTAATTTGATATTGAAATTGTCCTTCATCTAACCTATAGAATTGGGTGACATTAAGCTCAAATATTTTTGCCACCATTAATTAATTTATTCTTCCTAAAGTGATTCCGAATGGCATTTTGTTTTGTTTTCATAATGTCATCCTCTAAATCAGCACCTGGTGTTATGATTTCTTTTCTACCTTTAGAACTTTCACTTTGTTCTTGACTATTGCTTATGATGTTAACAGATTCACCAATTTTTTATTTCATTTTCTTCCCAGTTAACATATCTTCTTTTACATAAACAATCTCCTCATCATCAAGTGGAAGAGAGACATCCATGGGCATTTTTCTTTTCGGTGTTTTATTTCTTTTCTCCTTTTCAACAACAATTCTAACCTCCTCCTCACTAATGGAAACATATTTTTGAGCTTCAGCTTGAGCTACAACTGCCACATCTTCAAAAGAAACATGTTTACCTTTGTTAGATTGACCCAGCGTATGGATTCTTTGTTGATCCCCTACATGTACCATTGCAGTGTCATGGATTGTTGATTTTTATTTCATTCTCTTTTCTTGTTCTAACTCTATATGGAAATTGTTGATCACATGCATAATATTTGGTTCCATATAATAAATACCCTCCAACATCATTGAAAGACTCTCAGCAAAATCCTATCAAAGAAAATACAATATGTCAATGATCAATCATTTATAACACATAAATATAAATAAACATACTTACAATGTTATTTGAAATGTTGGATGAGATTTCTTCACACAATGGTGTAGATTCTTCATCTGTGTTGTACTTATTCTTTGAAAGACGATATCTAACCTTTTCATGTGACTTGGGCAATTTTGCAAGAACATAAACAGTGTTTGAATTCAACACCAAACATATGTCTCGTACTATGCCTATCACCTCATACGGTTCACCCAAATAAATCATACCATAGTATAGATAAAGATGTGTATTATCATCAGATTCAGCATCTTTAACATGCCATGTAAAATTTGTTTTATTTATTTCTCGTGAATTCATCCATTCATAAATAATCTTTGGTGCACTTAATGGGCCAGTTGGTTGACTTTTACTTCTGATATCTTCGACAATCTTCAAAGTGTGTCCACTTGCAACTTTAGATGATGGAATTGTTGTCTTTGTTCCAGACATATTCACATAGACCTTCCTTGATGCCATATATATATACTATATATATTATATATATATATATATATATATATATATTATAACATGTAAACTATGTTAATAAAAAACCATATAATTTACTTAAAAATTAAAAAAAAAAAATTAAAAATTAAAAAAATTTGACAACTACAGTTGTTTATTTTAAATATTAAAAAATAAGTAAGTTATAAGTAATTTTTTAAAAAAGTTATAAATTATAGCTACATTTTATAAAGAAATTATTATTACAAATTTTATTAATTATTTTTTAAAAATATATATATAGAATTTCTAAATTTTATAAAAATATAAATTATAATTAAATTTTATTATTTAAAATCACCAAATAAATATATATTAAAAAAATTTTTTTTTAAAATATAATATATTAAATTTTCAATTATTAAATCAACAAATATATTATATAAATAAGCAACATATAATTTTAAATTATTATTATTAACGATTTTTTTAAACTATTAATATTAACCCAATTTTATATATATATATATATATATATATTATATATATATAATTTATATATATTAGATAATTCAATTCACAATAATATTATATAAAGAAATTTATTATATAATTTTTTTAATTAATATTTAATTATTAAAAAAAAATTATTTATAAATTATATATATATATATATATATATATATAAGTCGTAATTTTCATTATTAAAATAGAAAATTACATTTTGTAGATGTTGGGCATATGCATGAGGTAAGGCATTGCCTATCCAAAAGGGTAATAGCAATGATATAATGCTCCACGCAGGAAGCAAGTTGTTCAAAAAAGCAAAAAACATTTTGGTCTCTTTGCAGAGAGAGTATTGTGCAGCATAGTTCTATGATAAGCAGGTAAAAGTGTATATAAATATTTACATAAGATCAAAATATATGTTTCTGACTCAAAATGAGCCTTCAATTATGCTTCTGGATCTATGAACTGCTTGTGATAGTGTTGATAGGTAACGCCATCCTTGTCTTCTTGTATCATCCAAGTACCATCATCCTTGTGCACTGCTTCCCTGGATAGGTGATCGACAATTGAGTTGCACTCCCTGTAATTATGATGGCAAGCAAAAGAGTCAAAAGTCGAGATGATTCTATGTGTATCATCCAAAATATGCCTCAATGTGTATGCATTATAGTGAGATTTTTTGTTTATCCAGTTGCATACTAATTTTGAGTCACCAAAGAGTTGGAGATTTGTGCATTGTTTGTTCAAGGAAAAATGTATGAGGTATTTGGCAGCTAAAAGCTCTGCAAAATTATTGGGTCCTCTACCCAGACCCATTTGTATTTTATAGGAATGTGTTTTTGATATGTGTAGTATAGCTCCCCCCTCGCATCCTATCTCCTGTGCCAATCCATCAAAGTAAGCCCATGGTATTGAGATATTGATGTTTTCCGACTTGATGTTCCTGTGGGGCTGTTGTATAGAATCTTCTTGAATAGAGTGATAATTGGCTAAAGTTATAGACAGTATAGAGGGCCAGTGTGGATCCTTCTACTGAAAAGAATTCCATTTCTGGCTATCCATACTGCCCAACAGATAAGTAGTGGTATGTTCAGTGGCTCTGTTCCAAGCATCTTTTACGTTGTATCCGTGCCACCGACATGATATGGGGAGCGATGTGAGAAGGTTGTTCCATAGTTCTTGTGTGGTAGAACACTCCAGAAAGAGATGGTCGTTATCTTCACTGCATTGCCTGCAGAGGTAGCACCAGAATGGACCTAAGTAAGAACGATTGATCAAATTTGCACCAATTGGGATTTTGTTATGCACTATAGACCACAATAATAGCCTCATTCTGGGGGCTGCTTTAAGCTTCCACATAAGGTTCCACCAAGGCTCTGTGACTTGTGGCTTATAGGGCTCCATCAAAACTAGGTATCCTATCTTAGGTGCGTATGAGCCATGTTTGGCAAATGCCCAGATAAGTTCATCATCTCCTTCAGTGATTCTTATGTGAGCCTCTGTTAAAGCATTATGGTAATCTCGCCAATCCTGATGCCAAAGCGAAGGGATGTTTAGTGAGGTCCCTGATTTCCAGGCCTGTTGGGTCAAAGTGGTATGAGCATTATCGCCGATGTGGCAAATGTGAGTGATGCCATGATCGACAAGATGTGTTTTCAGCTCCGCAGCCTATGTGCATTACCACAGCCCACCCAAGGGTCTTCTCCTATGTGAACCAGATTCCCAAATCGAATTCTCCAAGTCAGTCTGTTTCGTATAAGGCCTATGGCATTTATAACAGTGTTCCATATGATGGATATGTTAGCTGTAGGCCTTTGTGCTTGCCAAATCCGATCAAGTGGGTTGGAGGGGTTATATATTTAGATACAACCACCTTCGTCCATAGACTGTGATTATTGAGCAATTGCCATCCTAACTTTGTTGCCAATGCTTTGGAGAATATGTCCAATCTCTTAATCCCCCATCCTCCTCAAGAGATTCCCATCTGGCCCATGCGAAGACTCTCCCAGGCTGTTTCCCTTTCCATAAGAACATGCAACAAATGTTTTGTAATCTGTCTAATATCCCTCTAGGGATCCAGGCCAGCGTCATCCAGTATATGGGCGTTGCTTCCAAGCTGGCCTTGATTAGGACCAACTTGCCTGCTCTGGACAATTTTTATAAAATTATATTAAAATTGA
>APFE031357487.1:70958-108458 GCA_000404065.3 Pinus taeda
AAAAAATTATGGGGGGAAACTTTATCAATGTTGCTCTCATTGGGAGAGAGTGCAATTGTATCATTCAACATCTTTTGGTTGAAGGTCATGGATTCTTTTGATAGTGAAGTTTTTCTTTATTCAACATCGACATCTTCGCCATGGAACAACTCTATTAATTTTGATTAATGTAATAGGAATTCTTTCACTATGAATAGAGAGACAAATTTTCCACTTAGACTTAATCCTAAGGATGATGAGAACAACATTGATGAAGGGCAGCAAAAATAATTTCCTGTGAATAGAGAGTCAATTTTTCCACTTCCTCATAATCCTAAGGATTATGAGAGCACCACTGATGAAGGGGGGGATGAAGAATTTCCAAAATCAAAGTTTCCACATAGTCCTAACCCTAAGGGTTATGAGAGCAACATTGATGAAGGGGGTGATGAATAATTTCCCGAGTCAAAGTTTCTACTTCCTCTTAATCATAAGGATTATGAGAGCACCACTAATGAAGGGGGGGCTAAAGAATTTGTAGAGTCGAAGTTTCCACTTCCTCCTAATCCTAAGGATTATGAGAGCCGCATTGATGAAGGGGGGATGAAGAATTTGTAAATTCAAGGTTTCCACATAGTATTAATCCTAAGGATTACGAGAGTAACACTGATGAAAGGGGGGATGAAGAATTTGCAGAGTCAAAGTTTCCACATAGTATTAATCCTAAGGATTATGAGATCAACACTGATGAGGGGTGGGGGGGGTTGAAGAATTTGCAGAGTCAAAGTTTCCATATTTTCCTAATCCTAAGGATTATGAGAGCACCACTGATGGGGGGGGATGAAGAATTTGCAAAGTCAAAGTTTTCACATATTCCTAATCCTAAGGATTATGAGAGCACCACTAATGAAGGGGGGGATGAAGAATTTCCCGAGTCAAAGTTTCTACTTCCTCATAATCATAAGGATTATAAGAGCACCATTGATGAAGGGGGGGATAAAGAATTTGCAGAGTCAAAGTTTCCACTTCCTCCTAATCCTAAGGATTATGAGAGTAGCAATGATGAAGGGGGGATGAAGAATTTGCAAATTGAAGGTTTCCACATAGTCTTAATCCTAAGGACTATGAGAGTAACAATGATGAAGGGGGGGATGAAGAATTTGCAGAGTCAAAGTTTCCACATAGTATTAATCCTAAGGATTATGAGATCAACACTGATGAAGGGGGGGATGAAGAATTTGCAAAGTCAAAGTTTCATATATTCATAATCCTAAAGATTATGAGAGCACCACTAATGATTGGGGGGATGAAGAATTTGCAACATCAAAGTTTTCACATATTCCTAATCCCAAGGATTATGATAGCACCACTAATGAAGGGGGGGGATGAAGAATTTGCATAGTCAAAGATTCCACATATTCCTAATCCTAAGGATTATGAGAGCACCATTGATGAAGGGGAAGGCGAGGATGAACAATTTCTAGTAAATAGAGATTCAAAGTTTCCACTTAGTCCAAATCCTAAGGACTATGAGAGCACCACTAACATAGGGGAGGATGAAGAATTTCCATTAAATAGAAATTCAAAGTTTCTATTTGTTCCTAATCCCAAGGATTATGAAACCACCATTGATGAAGGGGAGGATGAAGAATTTCATGCAAATTATAATTTGCTTATGAATACAGAGTCATATTTTCCACTTAGTCATAATCCTAAGGATGTGAGCATCGGTGATGAAGGGGAGGATGAAGAGTTTCTTGCAAATGATAATTTTAGAGGCACAAATGTCAGTAATGCATCTTCTCTAAGTCATTGTTTCAAAGGTAGTAGTGGTGATGATGAATTGAGTCCTCCAAAGGGGGTTTTCAAAAGCAGGGATGAAGATGGTGAAGAATTTTGTCTGAGTCAAGATTTCAAAAGCGCAGATGTTGGTAGTGAAGATGGCAATGAATATTTTCCAAGAAATGATAGTGATGAATTTTCTAACTATCTTCGTCAATATAATATTCCACCTACTGATGATGAAAATGCTTCTGCAGATAATAATGAAATGAGGGAGACGTTGCAAGAAAATATTGTATCTATGAATAGGAGTAGGCATTTTCATATTAATCCAAAATATTCCAATTATACAAGGGATAAGACAGAATATCTCACAAGTAGAAGTTCTGTCCGTGATCTGATTTCAAGTGAATGTTGTCGAAAATATTGCTTGAAACATATGGATTTCAAGTTTGCTTTGGAGCAAAGGAAGAAATATTTTTCAATGAATAAAAGCATGCAAAATTCATTTTAATGGGTTGCATGCAATCTACACTGGAAGGTTATGATTATTATATTGGGAATGTATTGATTTGTAGAAAGTCTTTCAAAATGTTGCATTCAGTTGGTAATTTTCGTTTGTCAAGAATCCAAGGAAGAGTGGAAAAAGACCCTACATACTATTCAAAAGTACGTAATAAAAGAGAGGTTGGACCATCAACAATTGCTGCAATGTCATGGATGAAAGACTTCTTTTCAAAGCATGGAGAGTGTATGCCAAATAAAGACACAATATATATTCCAAATAATTTCTCAAGACGGGAAATCTACAACTTATATAGAGAATATGTAGAAGGTGCTGAAGGAGATGGTAATTTTATCACATATTCATATTTTACAAGGATATGGAGGAACGAATTCAACAATGTTCATATTCCTAAGAAGACAAGGATGGGGATTTGCAGTACATGTGCTTCTCTTAAATCAAAAAGAGATAAATTTCAAGGGGCAAAAAGAGGTATGCATTCATAACATTATTTTAAAAAAATTGATAGTTATTAACTATGAAAATATATTTATTAATAGATTTATTTTATTTTATGTGCAAATTCCATTGTCAAAGCACTTCAAGAGCATCACAATCAACAAGTGAAAGACAAAAATTGTATAAACATAGAAAAAAGTGTTATGATAATCCAAATAAATATTTGGGTTTGATAATTGATGGTATGGACCAAAAGAAAACACTTCTGCCACATTTTGTCCGCACACCAAAAAATTTACAGGAAGAAAAATTTATTCATATTCACTTGGTTGGTTGTATAGTCTTTAACGGGAAGACGTTGCCAAGGGTTTACTTCACATCTCCAAATATTCATAATGATGCAAATCTTACCATAACTATAATCCATTATTTGATTTCTCATTGGTCTGGTATTATTCTTGAAGTTTTGTATCTATAATTGGACAACACAAGCCGTGAAAATAAAAATCAAGTTCTTTTTGGATATCTAAACATGCTTGTTCAATTGAGAATTTTTAAAAAGGTAAAGGTTGGTTTCCTTCTTGTTGGGCACAATCATGACCATATTGATCAGATGTTTAGTCGTCTTTCAGTAACATTGAGGAGGAAGAATGTTGGGAGCCTTCCATCATTAATTGAATGTATTGAGAAAGCATATATTCCAGAGCCTGTTTTTCATGTGTTGGAGGAAACTATTGACATGCGAAGATTTATTTTGGGATCGCACGATGAGGAGAAATGCATTGAACAACTTAATGAAATTAGCTTCCAACATCAAATTTGTATCAAAAAAATTGATGGCAAAACACTTATATGGGGCAAGAAGTATTCAACTGTTGCAGAATGGGGGTCGTCGTCAGATTTAGCATTTTTGAAGTTCATTCTAGATCATCCAATATTTGCATCAAAGATAATATTATTACAATCAGTTGTTCATCTCAATAATGCACGAAGGCATAAGAGAGAGATAAATTATTCTGAATGTCTGGAACAAACAAGAAAATGTATTAGAGATACATATGACTACTTTAATGTTGTTGATTCAGTTTGGTGGGAGTATTTTTCAATGATCAAAGTGATATCATCTCAATATCAGGAAATGAATATACACTTTTGAAGTCTTCATTTATTTGGCCTCAAAATATGTCAAATGAATAGGAGGAAAGGCAAATTGTTGAACAACAACAATCTCAAGGCATTATTAATTCTCAACAGGAAGAGGAAAGAGAAATATATATTGGTTCTAGAAGATTGTGTGCACAATGTGAGGCCATGGAAGACCTTTACAGGGGTTATGTGCAGGATGTTAAAGAGAGTTGCATGATAACAGTATTAGCATATGGAGATCCACTTGGCTATCCATTTTGGGTTGTGAAGGTTATAAAAGTCATTAAAGAAAATGAAGATATTACAACTGTTGAGGTACATTGGTATGCCACAAATACCCACCCATTCAATGGTGTGTTCAAGCCAGAGATGGTAGTTGATAAACAAATTCGCAGAAAGAGGAAAAGAAAGGGTACAAATATAAATTATCGCCACACAAACTTATTACAATTGGAGGATGTTGACATACTTGTCTATGACTTCAATTTAACAAAGAGAGGAACTCTTCGCTTCAAGACCATAGATATTTTGAAGAAGTTGCTACCAGAAGGAACAGTGTTGAGATGGGAGTTTGTTGAACCTAGTTGTAGATCTAGAAGAATTTTGAAACCTGAAATGGTGGGCATGCATGTTGACTCATATGGGGCTCTAGTTGATGAAAGAGAAGAATATGGGACATCTTCATCTGCATCCAATCCTTCATCTGAAGATCTAGATTATGATGGTGTGCTAGATCCTATGGATGGTTTTGAATAAATGTCTAAGACATTTTATGTAAATGAAGTTTGCATGTAACTTGAAATAAATATTTTGACTTCCATGATCTTCCATGAATTTATGAGTCATTTCTATGTTTGTTGGATTTAATGTTTTAATTAAAAGAAATTCATGTCTTTAGATATGTTTGCATGGTCTTGAAATAAATATTTTTGACTTCCATAGGATCTTACATGAAGTTATGGGTCATTTCTATGTTTTTTGGATTATATGCTTTAATGTATGTGATATTCAATCTACGAAAGTTGATATTTTGATTAAAAGTAAATAAATATTAGAAATTAATGTTGAATTTTTAAATTATACAATGATATTGCCATGATATTATTTATTATTATCATTTGGTATAATATAGTTTTAAAATTGTTGAAATTTTAATTCCTCATTAAAAATAACTCTTCATTTTGATGGTTGATTTTTAGGTTTTTCTTACAATAGGATAAGTTGTCTTAAGCTAAAATTTGAAAAGAGCTACAATTTTATCCTTTGAAATGAAAATTACTCTTGGAATGACGAATCTTTCAATTACTTGTTCATTTTTAAAAATTGTTTTATTCATATAATTTGTCCATATTTTCATGGTTGAAATGTGTTACAAACTCAAGGTTTTTAATTACAAGGTTGAAAATTTGTCAAAACGTTAAGGTGTTTCTGAATTATGATATTTTATCTTTAATGTTATGGTATAAAACAATTAGAATTTCAAGGTTTTTTAGAGTCAAGATATTTTATCGTTAACTCCATTGCTAAAAATTACTCTTGGAATAATGAATCTTTCATCTACTTGTCCATTTCTAAAAATTGTTTTAGTCATATAATTTGTCCATAATTTCATGGTTGAAATGTGCTACAAACTGAAGGTTTTTAATTACAAGGTTGAAAATTTGTCAAAATGTTAAGGTGTTTATGAATTATGATATTTTATCTTTAATGCTATGGTTGAAAACAATTACAATTTCAAGGTTTTTTAGAGTCAAGATATTTTATCTTTAACAACATAGATGGAAATAGTTGGAATTATCAAGATTCAAGACATGATATTTTATCTTTAACATCATGTCTGAGAATTGTTGGAATTTTACAGTGTTTCAAAGTCATATTTTATCTTTAACTCCATTGCTAAAAATTATTCTTGGAATAATGAATCTTTCATTTACTTGTTCATTTTTTAAAATTGTTTTAGTCATATAATTTGTCCATAGTTTCATGGTTGAAATGTGTTACAAACTGAAGGTTTTTAACTACAAGGTTGAAAATTTGTCAAAATGTTAAGGTGTTTTTGAATTATGATATTTTATCTTTAATGCTATGGTCGAAAAGAATTACAATTTCAAGGTTTTTTAGAGTCAAGATATTTTATCTTTAACAACATGGATGGAAATAGTTAGAATCATCAGTATTCGAGACATGATATTTTATCTTTAACACCATGTTCGAGAATTGTTGGAATTTTATAGTTTTTCAAAGTCTGGATACTTTCTCTTTAACTCCATTGCTAAAAAATGTCAAATTTGTAACCCGATTTTTTTTTTTTTTTTTTTTATTTTTTTTTATTATTGTTTTTATTTATTTTTTTTTTTTTATTTTATTATTTTTATTTATTTTTATTTATTTTTATTTATTTTTTTTTTTTTTTTTTTTTTTCAGAAATAAACAAATTTTTAAAAGGTTTTTTTTTTTCATCATTTTTCAGGAAAAAAACTGGTTTTTACTTCCATTTAAAAAAATGTTGAAAATTTACTCTAAAAAAAAAACATTTTTTCTGGCATAAACAATTTTCATTTTTGGGTTGTTTTTGT
Source organism: Pinus taeda (assembly GCA_000404065.3). Taxonomy (NCBI): domain Eukaryota; kingdom Viridiplantae; phylum Streptophyta; class Pinopsida; order Pinales; family Pinaceae; genus Pinus; species Pinus taeda. Next base: position 77,406 of record APFE031357487.1, read on the forward strand.
CATGTTTTTTGGGGTTTTTGGGCTCGAGTACCTGCTTTGAGGTAATAGTTCCCGTTTCATCGGTAACTATGTTTTTTTAAGTATGGAGGTTGACCTAATTTATTATTCTTCAGACAACTTGACCCCTTCGGACATCTGGGTGGAAGAAAAACCCATGTCGTGTTTTGGGCATAAACCGGAAATAAATCCTTTACCAGAAGCGCAGGTTGTTAATCTCTCATTGATGATGGATGGCATGGAGGTGACCTTGCAGGTTTTGGGCTTTTCTCAACCAACAACAGCGGTGACGAAGGGCCCGTTAATCTTGGGTGAAGGCTCTGACTCGCCTTTCCTTACTATACCGTCGCCATCAGACCTACAGACCTGGGAAAACCATCAGAAAGCGCATAGGCGATACTGGTTAGTACGAGGGTTTTTATTGTGGGGACAAGTGGGACGGTTCTTGTCTTTAGGTACTCCTTGAACTATCTCTTTAGATATTCTGAGACTAACACGGAAGGTTTCCCAACGTTGGTTTCCACTTGCAATAATAACCCTTGGGGTTTTCTGATGGCATCTCGAGGAAGGATTAAGAGCCAGAAAACATAAGGGCTTTTGACTCGGATGAGGACCCACAGGCGAAAGGACCTCAACAAAGCACAATCCCTCACTTTGGCCCTAGGGTGGGAAAGAGGTCAAAGACATCAAAGAGAAGGGAATGTGGCAGGCTACTGGTTTTTAGGGCAGGCATAGACATGGAGCAAGTAGCGTTGATGGAAAGCATGGTGCTGGTGGGTAGGGTCTATGGCAGGAACTACACCCTGGGGTGTTTAGAAAAATGGATAGTAAAGGTATGGGGGAATGTAATGGAGTAACTTCCAGCAGTAATAACCATGTCTCGAGGCTGGTTTGCACTTATTTTTCCCTTTCCAGAGCTGGTGGATTGGGTGTTGATGTGATATTGGCACATTGAGATGACTCATGTACTGCTTACATGCTAGACGCCTCTTTTTGATCAAGAAAAGGAAAATTTGGGGGCCAAGACAATATGGGTATGTCTCCCTGGACTCCCACTTTAGTTCTAGGTAGAGAATATTTTCAGGTGTATTGGAGATGATTTTGGAGCATACCTTGATCACGATAAATCGTACTAGGACTCTGGCTGCATGGAAATGGCCAGAATTCTTGTACATTTGGATACCCGAGAAGGTTTAGTTGAGAGCTACAACTTTCAAATGGGCGAAATCATCATATGGAAAATATTGGACTATGAGGGTATCCCATTCAAGTGCAAGCATTGTCATGAGGTTGGCCATCTGTATAAAGATTTCCCACTGATAATTGGTAGGCATTTGAGTCCCCCGAGATCCTTTATATCAATGGGCACCCAAAAGGTGGAAATGGAGATTTCCTTGCAGGCGTCCCTTCCTGATGCTCTAGAGTCAGACCAGGGTGTTGCTGGGGGGCGCTCTCAAGGACGAACTTTGGGACCACTGCGGCTCCGATCACTAGATCAGGCTCCAGAGACTTTGCTTTATTATTGGGTGCAATTCCTCCCTCTCCTCTGTTTTCAAATGATTGTCAGTTTTCTGTTGCATCTTCTTCTGTGTGTTTTTCAGGTTCGATTTCTAGGGTTGGCAAACTATGTCCCATAATTTGTCCTTCGGCATATGCTCCTTCTCCGTCCCTCTATACCCCCAGGCCATTTATCATAATGACCCTTCTCTAGATTCCAGGGATAGTCCTGCCACCTGTGGTGCTCACCGGTACAACCTGCATCCTTTACCCCCTTCCTTTGGCCTGGATGTGGACCCTCCCCCATGCTTCCATTCGAAGCCCCCTAGGGGCAGACAATCTCACTTATCAAAAGCCATCAGGAGGGCTAGCACTGAAGTGGCTTCAGGCATCCAGACTCCCATTGATCAGGTCCTTAGAGAAAAGGGGAACCTTGCAAAGGTTACCCCGTGAAGTGTCTCTCTTTCAAGTGCAGGGGCCTGGCTAGCCCTGATAAAAAAGTGGCGCTTCAAATATTGTGCAATTCAAAGAGATTGTTTGTAATTTTTCTGCAAGAAACACTAGGGGATGGGAACTAAATCAATAAGGTTCTCAAGAAATTTCTCCCGAATTGGGAATTCTTCTTTCTAGATGTGAGAGGGAGATCGGGTGGTTGCGCACTCGGGTATAACAATAGCTCAATAAGGTTGGAAAATTCTTGGGGTGGAGAGGGTTTCTTGGGGTCAGATATCACCACGAATGACATCAAAATCCCCTTAAGGATCATTAATATCTATGTGACTTGCCATAACAGAGAGATTTTTTGGAAAAATCTTCTAGAAGCGAATTTCATGCAATCTAAGAATTTGATTATTAGAGGAGATCTAAACTTCTCATTGGAGCTAGCAAAATCTTGGGGAAATAGGGCCCAGACAGATAACTTAACTGGGTTCTTTGAAGGGTTATTGGATGATCACAACCTTTTAGACATTGACACAGAAAGACTCATGTCGACTTGGAGGAATCGCAGGACCGGGGTGGATGCATTGGCTAGAAGGCTGGATCTTTTCCTCATTAGAGCTCCCCTACTAGTTGGTTGGACCACATTCGACAATGGGTGGGATGGGGGGGTTATTCTGACCATTCCCCTATCTTCTTGGATATTGGGGAAATCAACCATAAACCCCATTCGCCTTTCAAGTTCAATGCGACATGGCTAACTGAAGTCGAATTCCATGAAATTGTCAAAGAAATTTCGAATCACTTCAGCCTGGATATTCATCCCTCTCTAGTCGTTGTTATAGCTAATAACCTAGCCTTTTTAAAGTCAAAAACATCAGTTGGGCTAGGATCAAACAGAAAAAAGATGAGGAGGAGTTAAAAAGGATAGAAGGGTACTCAAACAGTTGGAAGAAATTGGGTTGTCCAGTTATGCTTCCTTTGAAATAAAGGACCAATTAATCAAATTGGGAGGGGAAAAAATCAGGCTTTTGCGACAGAAAGAGGAGACATGGCACTTGAAAATCAGAGCAACTTGGCTAAAGGCGGGTGATGAGAACACAAACTTATTTCAAAAATATGCCAGGGGAAGGAAATCTATTGATACCATCTGGGAGCTGAGAGACCATTCAGGCAGAGAGGCTAGCTCTTTCAATCAGCTTGCTGACATGGGAATGCAACACTTCTCAAACACTTACAAAGCTTCGAGGGGAACCTCCATCACTAAGATTCTCTACATCGTTGAGGTTCTCCCTAGATTTGTTGAGGAGGAAGAAGTGGAGGTTCTAAATATGCGGGTTTTGATGGGGGAAATAGAAGCTGCTCTGAAATGTTTCAGCGGGGACAAGAGCCCGAAGCCAGATGGATGGCCCATGGAATTCTACGTCTTTTTATTTGAGCTCATTAGGCTGGATCTTCTTTTGGCCATTGAAGAGTTCAGAACTACTAGCAGGATGTTTGAGGGTTTCAACTCAATTTTCCTGGGTCTCATCCCAAAGGTTGACAAGCCCCTTTCCTTTGATGACTTCCATCCCATATCCTCTGCAATTGTATTTACAAACTCATTTCATAAATTATAGATTTACGTGTAAAGCCTATCTTATCCAGGATGATTTCCAAGGAGTAGTCTTCCTTCCTCCGTCACCGTCATATCCATGAAGCCATTGGAACCGCTCAGGAAGGCCTTCATTCGAGCAAATATCTCTCCATCCTCAAGATCGACCTTTCCAAAGCCTTTGACCATGCGAGTTGGACCTACCTTCAACTCATTCTCACTCATATCGACTTCCCCCATCTTTTCATTAATTGGATCATGTGTTGTTTCACTTCCACCTCCTTTAGTATTCTCATAAATGGGGCTGCATCTGGTTTCTTCCATGTGGAACGTGGGCTAAGGCAGGGATTCCCTCTATCCCCCCCGCTTTTTCCACTGGAAGGTTTAAGTAGATTGTTAAAAAATGCTCGCTCAACTAGAGCACTGGGGGGGTCTTGATTTCTGACATGGCCTCCCTCTCGCATCTATTGTTTGTAGATGATGTACTTATTTTTTAAAATGGTTCATACCGAGATTCCTCTTGTTTCAAGATCATTCTATCACTGTTTTGTAAAGTGACAGTTATGGAGCCAAATTATGACAAATCTACCATCATTTTCAATTCATGCCTACAAAATGAGATAAGGTATGCTACAGAACAATTCACTTTCGTCAGGAACAAGATGGAATCTAGCCTCAAATATCTTGGTTTCAGACTGAAACCGAATGGTTAACGTATATCCGACTGGTCATGGCTTATTTCAAAAATTGAAAGCTGCATAAAAATCTAGCAACAACGATGGCTCTCTAGAGAAGGGAGGATCACTTTGATAAAAACGGTGCTGGAAGCCATTATGGTATATTGGATGACCCTTGCCTGGATCCCAAAGGGCATTCTCAGCAAGATTCAACATATATGTTGTCACTTCCTTTGGTGGGGTAAAAACAAGGGGCATACTTTTTCTTGGGTTCGTTGAGACAAGATTGCAAAACCAAAAATGTGGGGTGGATGGGGTTTAAAGGATCTCCAGTATTTTTTCTAAAGCTCTGGCGACTAAGCTGGGTTGGTAAATCATCAATTCTAAGAGTCTTTGGAAGGAGGTGGTTTATAATAAGCACATCCATCCTTTACCTGTTATTGATTGAATCTGGAGACCCTATCAGATGTTACCGGGCGCCTTGATCATTTGGAAGGCCATCACTCAATCCCTAATATTATCAAGGATGGGTTAGCTTGGCGGATAGGATATGGCAAGCGGGTAAGAATTGACACAGATGCCTAGGCTGGCTGTGAGAATGCTCATATTCTCCCATGGGAAATGCATTTTTGTCTGTTTGTGGCTGGCTTCACCCAAATTGCACACATTTATGTGGTTGGGCACCCAGAATGGCCTATGCAACAATGAATGGATTTTGGGATCCTGGGTATATTGGAAAGATGGTGTAGGGTCTAACACAGGTTCATTGGGGCGGTGGAGGAAGCCAATATCATAATTACAGATCGGGGTGACGAGCTCATCTGGGTCTTTGCTCCTCAAGGCCAGTACATCGAAAAATATGGTGTTTCTGCCCTCATGGAGGCTTGGGTTATGGGAAATGGATGCTGGTGGTGGCATCACTTATGGAAATGTAAATCTCCACACAAGTCTCGACTCTTCATGTGGTGCATCCTCTCAAATAAAATCCCAACAAAAGTAAATCTAAGAAAACATGCTTTCTAGGGTGCCTCCAGAGGTTGTCTCTGTAAAAACGATGCAGAGGATATGGATCACTTATTTCTCCACTTCCCAGTTTCTGTTGAAGTTTGGTCTTTCATTACATCAGCTCTCAATATGGATACAATTGAGATGGCCAAAATATTGAAGAAGCCTAGCTTTGTTGGTGGACCAGGAAGCCTCCCAAAAAGCGAGGAATCTTCCCTTGATCGTTTGCTGGAGAATCCGGCTAAACAAGAACCACCTTATCTTTCATGAGGCTCCGATCCACTGGTCTTACATATGTAACAACATTCTTGCCATTTTCAACCTAATTCTCGAGGATACTGTTTTCCATAGCAACTAGTTCATCTCTCCTGAAGTTATTGACAAAAGCATCCCCTGGGCTTACTTCGATGGCTCGGCTCAAGCGTTGGGCTATGGGTTGGGGGGGGGGGGGGGGGGGGGTGCAGTTCTCCACATGAATACCTTTATTTCAAAATCAAAGTGGGTCTTGGGAAGGGAACAAACAATTTTTCAGAGTAAACAAGATTAAGACACCTTCTCCTTTTTTCACTGGAACAAAACTGCCACAAGATTCAGATTTTTGGGGACTCACAACTTGTCGTAAATTGGATAAATGTTGAATACCACTGTCACTTGCACACACTCAGGGATTTACTGCAGGATGCCCTCTCTTTACAATCACATTTTTATTTTATTGTGTTCTCTCACATATACAGGGAAGGGAATGAAGTCGTTGATCTTCTATCCAAGGAGGTCGCGCATTTGAACAGGGGACATTGGTTGATTCAAGAATTCATGGATGGGAAATTTTTCCAGTTTTTTCATCATCCATTCATCAATTTGGATGGAAACCTCTCAGAATTATCTCCATTATCATTTCTTTGTTTTATTTTTGCAATTACATTTATTTTTTGGACTCAATATGGACTACATAGTTTATTACTGTTTTGGTTAATTTTTGTAATATCAGGCTGATATTTGTAATGTATCTATTCCGACTTCAAATGAATGCATATCATACATGTTAGAGATTCAAAATGTAATTTTCTTAATTTATTAATGAAAATTACGCTTTTTTCCTGGGAAAAAAAAATGTCACATTAAATTTGATAAAATTACACTTAAAATTTGAAATCTATAATATGAGGGTTATTTTACTTAGACTCCTAGATTTATTTAGTTATTGTTTCCATGCATGCAATATATAAAATGTGGGAAATAGAGAGAAAATAAAAATATAATCACTCGCAACCATAATAACACAAGATACTATCTAGGAAACCCTTGTCAGATAAAACCAAGCTAGAAAGTGAGGTTGATTTGTTCTCTCTTCCCTTGAATGGAAATGGATGCAAGTACAAAAGAGTGAGACTTGTGGCCTGCCAGCTACTATAGTGCACACATCCTCTTCATTTTCTCTCTTAGTCTCTATCCACTCTTAGTTGCTTTATTCATCTATGGAACAAAATACACCCCACTATAATGAAACCCCCTTTCCTCCTAGTGGCCTAGTTATAACAAAACTCGATATCCAACTAGTGTTTAAATTTGACTCCTTCAACTCATAACTAGAGTTAAAATATTTACTCTTCTAGAGTATTATTCATCATGATCATGTGGCTAGCATATTTTCCATGATTAATGGGAGCTAATGTCACATCCTCTCAAATCATGGCGGTCTAAGCAAGAAGATCAACTTTTGGGTGGTACAACTTTTGCATGGGACTCTAATTGAAGTCTTTATTGCGTCCTCCCCCAAAAAAATGGCATTTAATGCCTCAAACTTCTTATGGAAGGTTTTAGACCCCAATTCACCAAACTAGGACTTGCTGATGAAAATGGTATTATTAGTTGATTCCTCCATATTTTTCACTCCGAAAGCATCAATATGGGTGGAAAATAATATGATGGTCCAATCCAGATCAAATTATTAGCTTTTTTAAGTGGGGAAAAGAGTAGAGTTTGCCTCAATATTCATTTTGTTTATTCCTTGAGTCAATCCCCCACCTTATAGATTGCTTAAGTTCCATCAAGGGATATGGTAGGGAAATTTATTTCCTCCCAATCCAAATGTTGTATCCACCACCTCCTTCTCCCCCACATCTCACATTATGGAGACCATGCCTCGAGACTTTATGGGTTCTAGGTGGCTTGACAAGTGATGACGATGTAATGAGGTGACATGCTAGGTGGAAATTGAAGGGTCTCTTAGCACATAGGCATGATAGCATGTACATAAGATCTATGTGGGTCATGTTTTAGGAGGGGGATAGCTAGAATCCTTGATACACACAATATATTAATAAAGTATTGAGGCTTATAATCTATAAGAGGTTCTTCCAACCAGTGCATGTGGTATGAATATTCGCATGCCAACTAATCACTGAGGTTAAATTGCATAAAATATAATTGTGGTTGTAGATTAGGCTTTTAAAAGTAATATCTTCAACCATAGTTGACCAAACCAAGGAAACCGAGGCTCATTGGAAAACTCTTGGTGGGAAAATTTAGATGGAAGAATCCTTAACTGTCTTGAGAAGAACCTATTTGGAACTCATTTTCATTGAAATGACATGCATAAAAATACTTGAAGTTCATGTAACAACAACACGATGACACATTTAGACAAAATAAGTTATTCATAACCTTATCAACAAATGTCACATGGCAAGCATGCCCACCAACACGTAAAATGCAGACATTCCCCACTTCACATGGAAAAGACCAAACTTGTTTATTTTGAACGACGATGCCCTTGTTTTTTATTAAGGAAATATCTAAGGGTAAAATTGTGGTCTTGTGACTACTATGCATGCACATTTTTTTGTTGGTAGACCTTGAGCTACATTATCCTTGAAAGAAGAGTCCTAGTAGTAAACAAATCTTCAATTGGTCATAGTGGAGGACAATAATCTCATTTCTAAGATATTTTAATGGTTCCCATGAGAATTACAATTGAGTTTGAGGAAGAATCAATGGGAGTGGTTGGAGTTGTCCAATAATTCATCCTAAAGCAAATTTGGGGACCTAAATCCTTGAAAATGAAATTAATAAGTTACTTAATTCTAAGCTCATTGATCCTTTGCATCACTCGTGGATAGAAAATGTAGTACTAGTAAAAAACAAGAATGGTAAGAGGGGGATCTATGTTGACTTCAAAAACCTAAAGAAAGTTTAATTGAAAGATAACTATCCTCTTCAAAAATTGGATTATATGATGTAAACCGTTGTGGGAGAATAAATAATTTTAAATGATGGATGGGTTTTATGGATATAACTAGCTGGTGATGGATGAAGAAAGTATCCATAAAATTATTTTCACTATTGTTTCTAGTAAATTTATGTACACCATAATGCCTTTTGTATTGATGAACATGACGAGCCATTTTCCAAAAGGTTATGGACATTACATTTGTAAATGAAAAGACAAATTCATTGCCATATATCCATATGATATGTTACTTTTCTCCAAGTCAACATATGATTATATATATCATAATGGAAATATGTTTAAGAATTGTAGAAGGTATAGCATTTCTCTTAATCTTGAGAAATCATTCTTTTCCATGACCAAAATAAAATTACTAGGGCATGTTGTATAAAAAATTAAGGTAAATATTAATCCAAAAAAGTTATGAATTATCAAAACTGTATCTCTTCCAAGGCATTTAAGTTTGTGGTTTAGTCATTTTTAGGAAATATAATTTTTCTAGGGGGCTTCACCCTTGACTTTACCAAAATCATTAAGCAAGGAAATGAAATCAAATTGAGTGAAGAAATTAAATCATACTTATCAAAAGAACCAATCATAGTAAGTCTTGAATATTCAAAGGATTTTATGATTTTTCTATTTTCCTTATAACATATCGTAGTAGTAGTATTTTTACTAAAGAATAAACAAGATTGTGAAAAAATTGTATCCTTTTTCGTAGAGCTTTAAGGGATGCGGAAGCAAAATATATCATAATGGAGAAACATGTATGTGGTCTAGATAAATAATTAAAATCATCCAATGATTATGAGTTGCTTTATGGAGTTGTGACTTATAATCCAAATAACAATGTTAACGAAGTATAATTCAACAAGATTGTGATGGAAGAAGAGGAAATGGATTACTGAAATATGGTAATATGACTTAGAGTTTAAGAGAATATTGTTGGTGAAGGGACAAGGCTCAGAAGAAATAATGGCATGTCCTAATTTCCAAGCATTGGGTATTAATTAGTTGCAATCATAGGAGGAGAATCTCATGAGCTTATGCAACAAGTAAAGTCTAAGTTTTTAGGATGTACTTGGTAGAAGGATGTATAATATTATTTACAACATTTTAATGCACGGAGGGAATGGATAAAACCCCAAAAAAATCTTTAGATTAAAACTTTTTAAACATTGCATCCTAAATGGAGGGTTGTATTAGAAGGATCCATGTCATTTCCTCTTGAAGTGCATCACCAAGAAGATTATAAATGATATTTTAAAGGACCTCCTTACATATGGGATTCTCTCAATATATCAATATACCACTAGGTTATTGAAAACCTGCATTAGCAATCATGTTATGCTTAGTATGAGGAATCGTTAACCGAAGTAAACTTGTGGAAAATTCACTCTAGTGTGCTTCCTCTCTCTGAGAATATAAATATAACCTCAAAAAAAAAGGTAATCATTAAATGGCGTAGGTCTATGCATCCAAGTATATACTAATAAAATCCATAATTAATTGTATATAAACATCGAGAAATTTAAAAATTTTGTAGATACAACTTTATGTTTAAATTATGCTAGAAGTTTCATTTTAAAAGATATGTTTTTCATCCAAATCCATTAGTCGTTAATACAACTAATATAAAAATAAATCTTCAACTTTTTTTTGGTAAGCTATCCCTCAATTTGTATTAACAAGAAAATAAGTTATACATAGTCAAAAGCTAAATTTCTGCCACTAGGAAAACCATATCAACAGTATAAGAGCAAATCCTTCATCCATAATGTCTGAGCCATAACATCAATCACAAAGTTATATGAAGATCCATTTTAGATCAAAATAGAAGTACTATGTTAATAACAATTGCTATATTGAGGGGTATTGTTCCTATTTTTCCTATTAGAAAACGAATGAAATTGAGTTATAGGCATATCCATATAAGGAATTATGTAGAGGGTGAGGTGTCAACATCAATGGATACCTTCCTTGAGTGTTTTTCAGGTACAATAAACTCCATATATACCAACTATTAGGCTAGAATTGTGACCTTGTGATCAACTTCCTTTATCTAGAGTTGAACTTCATCTAGTTGGAGTAAAATCCCCTGAATGGCCTTATGCTTTTCCATTAATACTTCACTAGAAGGGACCTTGTGATGAACTTCCTTTATTTGAAGTTGCACTTTATTTAGTTGAAGTCAAATCTTGTGATTGTCCTTATGTTTTTCCATCAATGATTTTACCATTATAGCCTTTATTTTCCATCAGAAATAAACTTTTAGATAGTATTTGGTGTAATGACTCTTCATATTTCCAATATCCAATATCAAATGCTTGAGATCATCATTTATTCCCCATATTCAATGAAGTTGTGCTCCATGTGCGTCTCCTCCTCTACATGGGTTATTTCTTATTGTGTTTTTACCAAAATATGTTTTCTAAAGGGCATTTCAAATGGATCAACACCAATTTTGATGTGTGAGATAGGAGGTTGAGTGCATGCCCCACATCATCTATAATTGAAACATCTTCTATCCATTGTCTCAAGTGAAGAAATGAAAGGTTTGAGCAAAACAAAAATAAGTTAAGTGAATAAGCTCCATAAGACCATGCTCTACCAATAAGGAAAGTTAAAAAATTGTTACTAAAAAGGAATATGTTAGAAAGTAGATAATGCTTGGGTTAGGGGTCCTAGTCTTGGAAGCAATAAAGGGTTGCCAACAAGCAGTAGATTATGCACAAAGACAAAGAATAATCATCAGGCACAATTTACACCAAATGGAGGTGGGGGTCGAGAATGGTTGAGAGGTCAATGAACAAGATTTGGCCCTTCTTGCAATTAACTAATAGCGTTATCATAACTTGGGTAAGGCCAAAAACAATCATGAATGTGCTAGGGGCATGAAAATTTTCCTGAATGGTAGCTATTATGGAGGTAATAACTCCCAGATCATAGTCATCCATAACCACTATAACATGCATGTTGTGGAATAGAGGATATCCCTTCATCTATCTCCTTTCGTCCCAAGGAATGAATAGATGGTGGTGAAGGGTTATCATGAGGCATACGTCCTATCCCTATCACCCCATTTGGGAATAAATATTTGATGATTTATTACTTGTATCCCTAGCAATATAGTTGAATCGAATATTAGAATAAACTTTGTACATTTATCAAATTCGCAATAAGACATTGGTCCTATAGGTCCATTCATAGGTAGCCTTGGACCACATACCATTGATGAAATTATTTTGTATTGAATATTTATAGATAGAAAACCATGGTTCATTGAATGTAACATGATAATATTCAAGAATGTACTAAAGTTTCCTAAACATGTTCTAGCATTAAGGATCTCATTAAGAACAAAAATAAGTTAGAGAAAATATAAATAGATTAATCATACCTTCAATAAAGTATCAATTTTTCCAATCCAATATCTTTAGAAAATACCAGAAAGGAAATTGGTAAAAAATTGCAAGAAAGTTATAATTAGCACCCATTACAATTATGGGATAAAGATTCTCCAACAATCAAAATCCCAACAAATCATAATTCCCTAATTCAAGGAAGGAAAAATGTGTTAAGCAAAGCGGATGACCAAGAAGTTTGTCAACAAATCATGGGAATACAAGAAAAGGGGAATCAAATCGTCTTCCTTGCAATGCTACTGCACAATATTTATAGTAAGAAACCATGCTTAAATCTTGCATGGAAAATATCCATATCCTCTAAGCATGATCACATAAAATTGAATGGTCATAACCATATAAAGAGGAATTGATGAGAGGAGTATGGGAAAAACAACTATTCTCCAATTTTGATTTTAAACCAAGTAACCATCAAATCCACTTAAAATATGAAGATGTACACAAAGCATTTTTTTGTACACCAATTGCACTCTATAAGTTTCTTGGAATACGATTTAGATTAAACAATGCACCTTCACAATTTTAGGTTTTATCTTTGCAACTCTATAATAAATTTATAGCTAGCCATATAGATGATTATTCAACTTCTCTTCATCACATGAACAACATGTTCATGATGTTGAAAACTTTCATGGACTCACTCAAAAGAATGGTACAAGGTTATCACTTGACCCTCATAAATTCAATATATTTCAAAGATAAGTGTATTTTTGAGGCTACTGATCAAAGTTGATATAATCGAAATGAAGCCCCATGTCCTCAACAAAATCAACCAATTTTTGACTTAATTGGAATCCAAGGAACAATTTCCATATTTCTTAGATGTTTAAACTATGTTTATGTATTCATTTAGAAATGATAAAAAAGGATAAAGCCAATTCAAAATTTTATGATCTCATGCCCATATTGGTGTGTTGGGTGTATATTATATTCTTTCCATGATTGTGGACCCAATAATAGTTGGGCAGGCCCAAGGATGGGAGGCAGACGCAAAGATGGTGGACAGACCTATCCATATATTGCACATGGGTTTTGGGATGCTGGTTTTCTGCTTGTGGTATTTTGTAGATCCATTAGAGGGAACTACGATTATGTTCTAATCGAAGGTTAGTGGATTTAGTGGATTGGGGTTTATGAATGCTTCGGCATGTATACATATGTATTGTAACATTGAAAGGACTATAATGAAAAATCAATCTGGTAGTCCTGGTTTTGGGATCTAGGAGAAAATATTTGTGTATATTTGTTTTATGTTATCGCCATTGTATATCTTTCTATTTTAAGAATTCATTTGCAAGTAATTTTTTTACAAGATTAAAACCTACATAGTGGAAATATAAGCAACACAAATAACTCAAAAATTGCGTGAAGAATATCAAAAACCTATTAAAACTACACCCTACCCCACCCCACTTGTTGAAACCATATTTGTAAATTCATTTAACAATTACAAAAAAAAAGCAAAATTCAAAATTGTATGGTCTCATATCCATATTGGTGGAAATATAAACAAAAAAAGCAATTCAAAAATTGCATGAACAATACCAAGAACCTATTGAACTTGCACAACAGCACCTTAAATAAACAAGAGAGGCTGCAAAGCAGCAAGTCCCTGTCGCTGACAGAGGAGAAAACAGAAGCAACCCTTTCCGCGGATTGACACATCAGCCTATTTGTCTCAAGCTTAACAACTGTTTGTATACGTTCCCGCATCAATCAATGCTGAAATAAATAAGAAACTAGATAACAAGCACAAAGGTCTGGGTCTCGATTTAGTGGGAATGAAAGGTACACTAGGCGAGATGGTGGATTTGCTGCTGGTGGTAGATTTGGTGTTTCTTCTATCTTTGCTTTTTATGCTTTTGGACTGGATTTGTATCCGTAAATGGGTCTATCTCTAGAAATATTGAATCACGACGAGCTATCTTTTCTTTTTATGCTTATGGACTAGATTTGTATATGTAAATGGGTCTATCTCTAGAAATACTGAATCATGATGAGCATAAGGAATAACTGTGTCTTGCTCTCACAATTAATAATATCGATCCCGAAATCCAAAGCCCAATGAAAGACCTAAGTTCGGTGCTGGTGAAAGGTAGTAATGAAAAGGCCCGGTGGTACTGGTGATGGATCAACAGAAGCTACTGCATCAAAAGAATCACTTGCATAGTCTACATGATCTACTTCCATAGTGTTTTGAACTTGCATTAGTAATTGCATGTGTTCAAGCAGATATAATTATCCATCAAGGCAATATAAAAGAAAAGAAACAAAACAAAGCATTGGGAAATTGAAACCTAGCCAAAATAATCTAAAAGCCAATGGTGTGTAATGACAGAGGACCTTATTAATTTTTGAAACAGATATAGAGACTGATATTGTTATTTTATCCTTAGGTTCACGACGAGGCGACACGTTACATAGGAGACATGTGATCAACATGCATGCAACAACGTGTTTGTACGAAATGTGGGAAACAACACCAAGTAAGAGAGTAGATGATGACACTTATTAAATAGGTAGTTAATCTCTATTCTAGGCAACAATTGCTACAAAATCTGATTTCCCGAGGTTAGTCCTCACAATACGTAACCACCATGGCTCTCTAGAGCTGCAACACTTGTGCCATAACCATGGCTCTCTGGACCTACAACACACTGCCGAAACCACCATGGCTCTCCAGAGCTGCAACACTTGTGCTAGAACCATGGCTCTTCGGACTTGCAACACACTGCCAGAACCATGCTACAAATAATAAGAATCTAGTCCTACTGTTTACTCAGGGTTTTCGTGTACTTAGGAGGAAGGGTGTAAATGCCAGGCAACACTAAAAATTGCATCACTAATCATTCAATTTAGGGGATAAATCCTTTGCTAGGCTAGGCTACCAGTGCAGCTAGCGGCTTATTAGTGACCGCTTCTAGGTATACTCCTCAAGCACAGAAAGGAAACTGATATCTCAGTTAATTCGTTAAGGTTTTTAAAATTCCTTATGTTTGAAAACGATGGTAATTGATTTTCTTGGCTTCGTTACAAGCGGGTTTCACATAGTTGTTCACTTCACGCTATTTCTGCTCGACTTCTCTGGAATTTGGTACTCACCAAGCTGGAGTTCCTAGCCTTCATAGACCCAGGTTCCAACTGCGTATTTTTCTGTTGCTAGCTATGATTTTGGGTTATGGATGTTAATTAGGGTTTTAAACCCAGCTTGCACATGACAGGGTAGTTGTATTTATTCTTTGGCGGATGCCTTTGGGTCTGGAAAATACCCTAGTACTCTTCTAAATTTAGGCTAGAATATATCATAGCCTAGTACCTTATAGGCTAGAATATATCATACCCTAGTAACTCTTCTAAATTTTCTGTAAGAAATGAATGTAATTCTCGTGTGAGTGTGAAATATAATCTTTTCCGTTTTCCAATTGGTTACTGTTGTAACAACTTGCATCACTAAACATTCAATTTGGCAGCCTCAGACTGCTAAGGTAACCAACCAGCAAGCAAGAAGCAAGCCGAGGGTTCTTCGACCAACCCGCCAATAACCAGAAAAAGTTTCGTTCTGCTTGAATTTTGAGAGGGATGGCTACCCAAAGCACAACAATTACGGTTCCATTAGTCACAGGTATTAATTCTAGTTGTAAATCAAGTATATTTCATTGCTTTTTAGGTAAATAATTAGTTTTCTAACAAAAAACAGTAATGAACCTTTAGGACTCTAAGCTTTCTCAACTGCCATATCCCCGTATGTTCTTCAGCTTCGCACATCTAGCTATGTACAATAGCTCCATAGATACTCAACATCTAAAGCTTTTCGTAATGCTCTAACCCTTGTATACTATTCAGTTCACATCCATATGCATAAAACTCCTCCAGATTAACCAATGTTTCAAATTCAGAAAAAAAAATAGTAATATTAGTTTGAACAATTTTTGTTCAAACTAATAACTAGATTCTAAGGTTTTCATTTTACATCATATTCTTCGGTGCAACCTAGTTTTTTAATTAAAAACTTCCCTTTTCTTCAGGCATTTGAAAACAATATGAGATGTTGAATTGAATTTCTCACCTTGATTCGCCTATGATCTCGCAGAGGCAAACGCTAGAAGAACTGATCTTACCGTGATCTCGTAGAGGCAAAGGCGCAAAGGAAAAGGCTAGAAGAATCCTAAGATTTGCTTTGGATATGCAACAACGACTATACATGGAATTGGAATTGTAGGTCCTGGAATTGGAACTAGAATTTCCAACATGCCACAACACAAACATGCACTCACAGATGGCAGAAATACTTCATTCACAGACTCTACATAGATGTGCTATGCACAGATGGCGGAAACAGTACATAGATGTATTGTGAAACTGCCATGTGGTGGAGCCAGGGACATTTGATGTGGCAGAGAGTCATCAGAAGGCGTGCTACTTATGAGAGATGCGAGAACATGTTATTTAATGCCCTCTATTAATGCTAGCATTAGTTTAGTAGCATTTACCGCTTTGAAAATATGAACAAACAAATAGATTATAATCTATGCTTTTTGCCTCCCCACCTTGGGAAGAGGCCAAATAAAATGGTAAATCCATCCATGTTAAAAAACTTGGATTATAAATCAAGAGCCAAGACTAAGAAACAGGTCAAAACAGCTCAAGTAATGCTAATTGCATCGTTTTCGATTACTATAGTCCCATGCCATTGCCTGATGGTAGAGACTAATAATAATAATGATATGGGATCGTCATAAAATAATGAGTATCTTTCTATTTTTCTTTAATTTCCAAATTGTAATTATCTAACTGTATTATCATTACCTTTGTATATGGGTTGATTTGATTTATGTTGAAGTCTTTCATGGATTTTATGAGATTTTTTTTTCCATTTGAAATCATTTTATGAGTTTCCCATTTAGTAATTATTATTTGTTTGAATTCAATTTATCATTTGAGAAACACTTTACAAATTGTTTAAAGTATAAAAAGGGAAAGCCACACCTAAACGGCAATTTGAACTTAAATCTTATAGTGTCTAAACCAATTAATTCAGAGGATCGGATACCTAAAAGAAAAGGTAACCCAGATATGGAATCGAAAGAAAATTCATTACAATAGAGTTATATGGATGTCAAATGGGAGGTTTATATCAAAATTACAAGCTCTTAAATTAAGGTGGATGTTAGATGGGTGATATTATAGGTCTCTTTAATGTTTTTCCCTAGATCCCTATGGA
Organism: Pinus taeda; assembly: GCA_000404065.3. Taxonomy (NCBI): domain Eukaryota; kingdom Viridiplantae; phylum Streptophyta; class Pinopsida; order Pinales; family Pinaceae; genus Pinus; species Pinus taeda. The sequence goes on from APFE031357487.1 coordinate 94,489, forward strand.
TGACCGGATAGCAAATAACAATTATAAGTGCCTCTCATTTTTCATATTCATAGTCAATAACATGGCATTTCTCGTGGCTGCTATGTGATTTTTTCTTGTTGAATTATGATGATGTTGCATTTTTGACATGGCATTACTAACTTATCAATCCATGAGATTGTTGTACTAACTTTGCATTCAACATAACATTCGGATCTAGGAGAGGCCCTTGTGGAAAAACACTTTGCTCTTACAAATGCCAGTATCCTGGATGGTTTCATGGTTGAAATCACATCTAGATAGACGGGTCAAAAAATTATTGCTTCTAGTATGTACTCTAGATACCTAGATGTTTGGATATCAGTAATAAGTAATTCCCTATATGCTACAACTCACAAAACATATCAAATTGGTAAAATTTTATAAATGATGAAAGGTATTCATCACTTGATCCATGTGTTATTATGAACTACAAACTATTGAAACAAAATCCACTTGTCAATATGACCTTGCATCTCTCTCACAAATTGTTAATATGAGATCTAATTTCTATAAATATGAATTGAATCAAAGCTCAAATTATGAAGGGGACAAATCGTTAAAATAAGTAAATATTTTCTTTTTGTTTAATTGCTATGATTCTAACTCTATGCAATTGTTTGTGTACATATTATAAGGGACAGATGAAAAATCCTAAAGGCCAAAAACAATGAATCAATGAAGGACTGGACAAATGAAATAAGAACTTATGTTTGTAAATAGATAATCGTACACCACCTTATTCAAATAAAATTTAGTTACATTTGCAACAAACTTCAATTTGTCATACAGGAAGAGATTCTCAATTTAAAAGAACATGTATGAATCTCATTACGCGAGAGAAATTAGCTTGTGAATTATCCAATGAATTTACAAGTTGGATTTGAACCTAAGAACATGTATGAATCTAGCTTGTGAATTATCCAATGAATTTACAAGTTGGATTTTGAACTCTTTTTTTTTTTTTTTTTTTAAATGGGTGGGGGTGGGGCTAGTTCCCAGAAGAAGCGATATTGGCCCTATTTTTATTACATATATACATATAGTCACATAGCTGTACATCAATAGTCACATCGATAGTCACATCAAATCACAATACTCCGGTATATGGCTGAAACCGCACAACAACTTATTGACGGGAGTCGATTGCAGGTGGGGTGCGAGAAAGCCGACAACCCCCACCGTGCGGTCCATGCACTCGGGTGTGAGTTGGATTTTGAACCTTGTAAGAAAATTTCAAGAATCTGGAATATGTACAACGTATTTAAATAATGTAAACGTTGGCCAAATTGATGGACATGGGGTTTGGTTGCAAAACTTTTACTTGAACTATATAGTTTTATATCAGAGAGATAATAAAATTGAAGGCCAACGTTTTTTGTTTGGAATTTGATGGTTTGAATGGATGATCTTTCACTTTGAATTCATGTTGGTGAGTGATTTTATTTGATGTTAACATTTTTTATCACTTGAAAATACTTTCAGTGTTCTACAATATCCTTGTAAATAGATTGTAAATAGTCGTTAAATACATAAGATATTATATTGTTGTTTTAAATGATTTTTTATTTAAAATATTATGATAGTATACTTGTACTTACTAATTTTGAGGTTGGGTATATTCTTATACGACTTGGTAATTACCCCATGCAAGCCAACACATCCTCTTTCTAGTTACATAAGAAAACTATATTAGATATAATATATACATATATGTAATTTAGTTAGAATATATTATTGTTAGGTCATATATCTCCGCTTTGGAGTGACTTTCAGTCATTTCTAAACTATTCAGTGGAAATTGAGTCCACATAATAATGGACATCACCATAACAAATGAGTATGCTCAATTGGGGCTTTGATGGGGGTAATGATCCCCTTTTGAAGGAGGAAACTTGTTTGTTTTTCAAGAAGTGGCTGTAGAAGGAGGTCTAACAAGCAAATCCTTTGGAGTCTACTTTTATTTATTTTTTAAATCTATAATGGGTCATATTTCTATTTTAGGACATGCATTTAGTTTACCTAGGCCTATTGAGATTATTTCTTCAGAGACAATCAAGCTCTTCCAAAAATTGACCTTTAATGGAGAAGGAAATATTTATGTTTGTTGATAGTGTTTTCATTGATCTCAAGGTCAAAGTGTCAAGCAGGTTGATTTCTAATTGAATCATATAAACTACAGAGGAGTGGGCAAGCATGTTAAGTGGGCATGTCAAGGTCATGAGGAGCTAAAGCAATTCAAGTGCAGAGGATTGAGCATGTTGAGTAGGCCGACTGACCATGCAAATCAAGATGAGAAGGGCGACAAGGTTTATTTGGTTAGCCTTTGGTCATCACTCCTAGTCATAGAGGGGCAACATGATAGTGCCCAAGAGCTAAGAGGCTATTTTCCTTTGATGGCCCAATACCCGATATTCAGTCTTGCCAGTTGGCAAGGGTGAGATGTCTAACAGGTGGCAACATTGACGTGGCACACCTGGTGGCACTAAACAAAAATAATGATGATGAGCATAAGATTGTTGATGTGGCACCATGTGGTGAAGGTAGTGACATGATAGCAGTAGGAGGCTAAGTAAAATGGTGTGGGAACTAAAGGAAACATCAACTTCCAAGCTTTATCACTACCAACAAGATCAATGGCTCTTAAGTGCATAATGCATGCGAGGGTTAAACTATGCTTGGGAATATAATGGATATGACGACAGAGAAAACACAAGACCAACAATCCAAATAACATCGGGTTAACAACACGCACAAAGGTTATCTGTGTTCATGCACACAATGGATGCAACAGTTGAGATTGCCTAGATTGAACGACCTAGATCCACATTGGGATCACACATGAATGGTAATTAATGTAAGGAATGCACTTGATTCGATATGACATGGAACCATGTGGATGAAAATTGGCAAAGGTTTTGACATGGTAATAATGGAGGATGACACATTTTAGGTGTTTCTGATAAATTCATAAGGTTGATTGGACCAATGGTAGGCGACATGTAGCATGTCTTGATTAGTTTCTACAGATGATATGACATTTACAGTGGTATTTCATGTGGCGTGGTGGGCCATATCAGGCCACATGTTATCAGAGCTCTTGAATAGGTTTGTCTTTTATTTGTAGGGTTATTTCAATATCAGATATGGCATAACTCTAGGTCATGGAGGGAGGTCATGTGAAGCTAAGTCGTGGTGCTCATAGGGTTAAGGGGTCTCACTTCTTGGAGAGTTGGAAATAAAGCACAAACTGGAAATTTTTTGATGCCTAGTATGATCAACCGACAGTTACAACATATGGTTGCTTGAAGTTAAGGTGCCCAACCTTGAGAGCTATGCTCATATCAGTGTACTTACAAATTGTAAAAGAGAAGAGTAGATAATGGATAACTTTCTCTCAACCCTCTTTCTATGGAGAAGAAAGGGGAGGAAGCTCCATTGATTAAAATTTCCATTGAATATGAACTAATACAAGATGATATCTAGGAAATGAAGGAGGGATGAAATCCTAAGTGAATTAGGATAAGGCAGATGAACAACCAACTGATGCAATTGAAAGCCTTTGAGAGGTAAACTTTGAATATGATGACTTTTATCTTCCCAGTTTTAATCGAGTGGAGACCTTCTTGAGTTATTCCAATGTCTTCATGAATTTGATGATGTTATGTAACTAGATCACAAAATTGAAGAAAATATAGACCAATGACTTGAAAATAAGCCTCTTCAAGGGGGAAACCTCCTTTTACATCAACTAGATGAACAATTCTTGGATAATTCAAATGAAAATACCTCCTTGGCATATATTGGAGTCTAAGGGGTCAAAATATAATTAGGGCATACATAACAATAATAATGTAAGGGAACAACAATAATAATAGTGGGATTCTATGGGGCACAACAATAACAATGTGGGGGCTACACCAATATTATAGGGACCTAACATGCCCCTCTACTTCAAAAAGTGTTGTCCTCAACACTTGAGTAGTTATGAATGCTTATGAATAAAGTACTCATCCTCCCATTTGGAGTCTTCAACAGGTAAGTTATTTCACTTAATGGGATACTCTCAAATTGATCTATTCAATAGCTTTTATATTCTTGTTTATATGATTGCTTCATGCTCCAATATGATTTATATTTCCTCCTCATTTTCTAGAAATATAGTCTGAATTGGGAGCTTGTCATCTATAACCTTCTTTAAGCATGAAACATGGAAAACTGGGTGTACTCGTGAAGATGCAAACAACTCCAATTTGTATGCCATAGTACCAATCTTTTGCAACACCTCATAAGGGCCATAGTACTTGGGAGATAATTTATTATCCTTCTTAGCTTGCTTGAGTGACATTTGTTTATATGGTTGTACTCATAAAAATACCTAATTGCCCACATCAAAACTTCTTTCACTACGATGTTGGTATTCCTATTGTTTCATTCAATTTTGTGCCAGAGTTAGGTAATCCTTTAAGAGTTGGAGAATGTGATATTCCATTCCTTGAACCTTAGAATTGCCTCTTAAAGATGATGTGATGGATAGTGGATTATATCCATAAAGCACCATAAATGGGGTCATTTTTGTTGTGGTATGGAAGGAAGTGTTATACCACCATTCTGCCATGGGTAACCAATTAATCCATTATGTTTGTTTATCAAATACAAAGCAATCAAGATATCCTTCCAAACATTTGTTCATTGTCCCAATTTTCCCATCAGATTGAGGATGATAAGATGAGTTATGAGCTAAGTGAGTACGAAGACAAGAAAAAAAAATTGTCCAAAAATTTCCATTGAAAATGGGATCTTTATCACTTACAATAATCTATGGGTCTCCATGTTTCTTTGAACTATTCCACAAATGCAGTAGTGAATGCACTAGATTTTAAAGAATGAGATAATACACAAAAGTGTGCATACTTGATAATTCTATAAACTACAACCATGATGACACTCTTTCCTTTAAACTTGGCTAAGTCTGTGACAAAATCCATTGAGACCTATTCTTAACACTAACTTGGAATGGATAATGGTTGTAAAAGACCTGGGGTCTTAATTGTCTCAACTCTATTTTGTTGGTAAACCAGACATTCCACCACAAAATTCTGAATATCGAATTCAACGCCATCCCCAAAAAAATCCTTATTGACCTTGTGGTAAGTTTTTAAAAATATTGAGTTGCCTCCTCTAGGTGAGGTGTGAAATTTCAAAATAACCTTTTGTTTAAGTTGGGAGTTATTACATAGAAATAAGCGATATTTTCACCACAGAGAATCATTTTTCCAAATAAATGAATCAGATGCACTCAGATCTTGTTATAACTTTTGAATGAGTGTCCATACTGCTTCATCATTTTTCCATTCCTCCCTTGCTTCAGTTATCCAATCAGGTTGGATAATAGGAATGGCACAGAGTAATGCTTCTACATCCTCCTCCATTCTTAAGAGTGTATCTCCAATAACATTTTTCTTCCCCTTTTTGTAGATGATTGCAAAGTCATAACCCAACATCTTTGTGACCCGTTTTTATTGCTCTTCTAAATATTTTTTTTTTCGAAGAATTATTTAAGGGTATCATGATTTATTTTTATTTTGAAGTGTCTTCCTATTAGTTAAGGGTGTTGGGTAGCGAAAGCCCTGCGCAATGGTCATGGGGCGCGAAGCCCACAATTTTGGGTAAAAACAGGGTAAAGACTCCGCGGGATGCGCGGAGCGCAATTTGTAATAAGTCAAAGTCAACGGGTAGTCCACCCAAAAATAATGTAAAGAAATGTAAGTAGAGTTGGCCCGCCCATGGATCGTGGTCCATGGAAAGGTATAAATAGAGCGAGGCTCTATGGGTAGAAAAAGCTAAGTCTGGGTGTATGTTTCTAGATCTAACATGTAATGGGTTTTTGAGAAAAGTAGTCTGAAAGCGTATGTAAGTCTGAGTCGAGGGTTTGGGGTAGTGGATAAAGGCTCTGCAGCTGTGTGTGCAGAGCCCTGGAAGAGTCAGCAACTGTGTGCGTGGACCCCTGCAGCTGAGTGCGCAGGATAGATCTGGATGTATTGGTGATAAAGTGGAAATAAAGATAAGTTTCTCAGGGAATCCTGTGTTAAATCTAAATTGTCACACATCTGGCCTTCTGTATGGTTCATAAAACTATTTTGATCTATGTGCATATGTTTGTTTCTTAAATACTTGTGAATCTAGGTTTAATCTTAATACACGAACTAAATAAATATGATAAGTGTTTGCTTAAAGACCACTCTAAGTAGATCTGATTTGCAATACTTCATCCAATAGATTAGATCTGTAGACTGCACGCTAATAGACAGTAAGAGGTATTCTGGATCTGCACGAATACAGAGTAGCGCAAAGCTGCAGAACGGTGCGTGAAACCTCCATACCACATATAAGCATCCCAAGGGTGCGGAAACCTAGTTCCAGCACCCTCCCCTGCTACCTCAGGTGAGACCTCAGTCCGCGCTTCACGGGCTATTTCCGAAAGGGTCGGTAGCTGTGGGATTTGTTTGGCTAAATACTCCTTCCGAACCTGGGTCAGGCCCATATAAGCCAACAAATGGTTTTGTTGCCAGGACCGAGATCTGCCTAATGGGTCTCTGATGTGGGAACGCTGGAACCCTACAAAGAAAGAGATTGAAGAGTGGTGGGATCTAAAACTCCACGAGTTCACAATTCAAGAAAACAGAAACCCACGAGTATCAGAGGAAGATTGGATAGACCGTTATATATTCACAAATATTCATGAAATCTTCTTCACGTCATTCCCAGTAGAGCTGTACGAGTGGATCGCAAGGCTAGCTAATAGTGTGGGAAGGTGCATATTAGACCAGCCTATTGTGTGGACCCCGGAACTGGTGAGCAGGCTAGAAGCCATCGAGGATAAAATCGCGCGCGCAGTAGATCATTGGCTGGATCAGGTAGTAGGGGGATTTATCACTGAGTTCACGATAGATACAACCATAAGCTATAGTGAATCAGAAAGGTAGTTTCTTCAAGGACCCATGGGTAAGTATATCAAGTCATTAAATACTTGGATTAAGATGTTGTTGTGTGAAAAACAGATTTTGTGTGTGTATCTATGTCTGGAGTAACGTGGAGTGGAAGAGCCTATCATGCAACGAGAGGGGTAGAGAACTGTCCTTTGGCTTCTATTTCCCGAGAAAGCGAGGAGGAGCTCGCGAGGTTCTCACTAAGGAGCATGGTCCAGTTGATCAGGGAGCGCTTCCATTGATATCGCCTCCATCCACTCCACCACCCGCGTCACCTACATCAAAACTGCCCATACCAACCCCAACCCCAACTACTTCTCCACCACCTCCACCAAAAGTCAGGATGACAAGTGCAATCAAACTGCTAGTATTTAAGGGTGTGGGGAATGAAGAACCAAGACGATTCTGGTTTGTGATACGATCTATATGGGACAGTCAAGGCATAACAGATGAGAACATCAAGAAGGCCACCTTAGTTAGTGCACTAGAGGACCACGCGTTGACATGGTACATAAAATACTCGACCGATCATTCGAATGAGGGAATAGTGGCAATCCAGGATGTGCTAAATAAAGAGTTTGGACGACCAAAATTAGAAACCTAGTCGGTTATTGGGTTCAAGGAGATCGTAATGTTGCCTGGCAAGACTCCGTGGGACCTGGACCAAAGGTTAAAAAGAACTATTCGCGAAGCCAACATGACCTTGATAGATGCACAACATTGCGCATGGTTTGTGGCATCATTGACACCACATCTGAGGACATCTCTGTCACAACAAAAAGATCTCAACCCAAGCCAAGGCACTAGAGACAACAATGAGGTTACATGAGACCCCAATATTGGATCTAGGGTTGGGAGTTCAGCAAATCCACGCATAGCTTCAAAACTTGAGTTTAGAAATGCAAAGTTTGAAGTAAGAAAGAGTGTCTCGATCAGAGGTACGTGCAGAGGTAGGTTGTCTTAAATTCAAGAGCCAAGCACACGATAAGGACCATTGCCTTGTCTCCGCGAACTATCTGGCGAGGGGATGCTCGATGCCGTTAAAATTGGAGGTACAAGCAGGACCAAGTTCCATACCTGCGCTCTGGTAAACGATTTGTCAAGTGGGTGGAAAACATGCAACAAATAACTGCCACCTGTTGCAAAAGTATACCCAGACCCTGCAACAGTTGTATTGCAACTTTTGTCGATTTGTGGGACACGATGAGGGAATGTGTCGAAGTTATGACTTAATGATGGAAATAACCCCAGCTTATTGAATGCAGACTGAAGTGTGAGAAGGATTTCAAGGACACGGTCGGGGAAGAGGAATGGGGCCCGGGCAAGGCTGCGGACAGTTGATCTGTTATAATTGTGGAGGGCTGGGACACTATGCTCGCGACTGCACTAACTTGACAAGGAATTCATGCCCCTATTGTGAGCAGTTTGATCATGAAATGGTAGACTGTCAACATTAATTGCTCAAATGTGCGAAAAGGGAGTACTATAATCTCCACCAACCCAGAATATCTAGATGATGCGAGTAGAACCTCGCGAAGAGGATCCTAGTATAAATATGGTACACAGGAGCAATGCCACTATAGGAGGTAATCCGCAAGAAGAGCATGCGAAGGGTGGAAAGAGGCGCGACACAATGACAAAGGAACGTGACTCTGAGCCGTGACAGGGGAAGGAGATGCCAAGGGAACCTCAATGGAGCTTTGCAGAAGCCTCTACTTCGGGTAGGAGGGATCAAACAGAGCCAGGATTGGACCCCTCCATTATTACTACCTTTCTCGAAACCTGCATGAAATTGTTGCGCAATAGTAAAGCCGTTCAAGGGTTACAGGAGCTGATCACTAGGTGCACCGGATCGGGCAAGCCCCATGTAGTCCGAAAGATAGGAAGACATGCTCTACGCACCGGACGGGAAATGAGAGTGACAGCGCAAATTGGTGAATATGAAATGGATCAGGTCATCCTGGACTTAGGCTCGGATGCGAAGGTATTACCTAAACAAACATGGGAGCGCATGGGCAAGCTTGCACTGCAATGGTCCCCAATTCAACTATGAATGGCCAACTAGCAAAAGATCTTACCAGTGGGTCGACTGCAAGGAGTGACCATGAATATCAACGGTGTAAGTATACAAACTGATTTCGAAGTCATAGAGATTGTTGATGACATTAATCCTTACCCTACATTTCTCGGAATTGATTGGACAACGGACATGAAAGGGATCATTAACTTAAAAAGGTGGAAAATGACGTTTGAAAAGAAGTCAATGTGAGTAGTAGTTCCTTTGGACCCAGCAGAAGGAGAACGCTACACTGAACCTGTGCGCGACAAGGATAGTGACGATGAACTGGATTGCATCTACCAGATAACAGGGAAGGACCAAAATCAGGTGCATTCCATGGACGGTGGAAGACTCTCGTGGGAATGCGATATCACATACATAGTGGATTCCGATGAGGAGACCAAACGATGGCAGAATTGGTTGCAGGAAGTGACGACACTTAACTGCAATATGATGTTTCAGTCATTGCGACGCGTAACCATCAAGGAAAGACAACAGCCAGTAGAGAATGCCGCAACAGATGAAGGGTAGCTCGTCCAGCTCGCCACTTTAGACGCAACACGGGAGTAGCATAATGTGGCGAAAGACATGTTACGCGCACCTGGCAGGTGGCCGCAGAAGTTGAAATGTAGGAAGTGGTTACAGGTATGCATTGGAGGACGTACACGACCACCAAGTCAGTATAGAACGGTCATTCATCAACGATGACGAGTACGGGTGCACATCAAGCATCCATCAACCCAACTGGATCTGCACGGAACGAAGGTTCATGCGGCCAGGCAGGGAAGTCTCTCTACAACCGAATAGCCTAGCACAAATACAGTTCACCCTACTAGTGACAACATTCGTGAAAGAATTCAGCAGCTCTGGGCAGCCATTTTGCACGGTGAAATGCAACTAGGTAAGTTAGAAGAAACAGGGGCTAGACCTTACGCACAAAGTGCAACGCTGGATAAAGCAATTGACAAGTTGCAGTTAGAAGTCACATACACGGACTACGTGAAGGAACTAATGAAGGGAACAGACATGGCTAGCTCTCCTACCTGCCAGAAGAAGTGACCCCACTAGCATGGTTGCACTTGCACCCGAAAGAACAAGGATGCACACAACGCACTCCATTAGCAGAAGCGAGGAAACACAAAGGGTGCTTGCAGCCCGGGCTAGTCGAGAAATGGAAGACCCGCGTGAGGGGTTCGTCCACTTGACTGTCCGTAGGAGGCCCAGTCCCAGCGCCCCACGCAGTTGGAAGAGGGCACGAGACTATAAAATAGGTTGTTGGGAGGCCGCGCGACATGGCCATTACATACATACAAAAACCACACTTGCGACCCAAGGGATTTGATGCCGTGAAGGAAAGATAGAAAGTGACTGTTGCAAGTATTGTTCATGATATGATGGCCCATTTAAAGCACATTGGAGTGGGCGGAGCGTAATTAAGGCAAAAGAATAACTGCCAGAATCGCATTTATGAGCTGCCGAAAGGGCAAACAGCCGATTTTAAATTTGAAATAATATATAATTATAGTAAGGGTCACCCCACAACGTCTTACCATCCTGCAAGAAAGCTGCCTTGGGTTAGAGACAAGCACAAGATGAATGACAAGCAACTCGAAGAAAGTTTGTGGTTTCAGGCATTACCGAAGCAATACCGGGAGGCAATCCTCAAAGCGCAAAACCCTACCACCGATAGTCCACAACAAGCTTCGCCGCAAGCAGCCGAGCTCCCTAAATCACCCTGGACACCGAGGACCAAGAAGGAACCTCATGTTCTAGAATCAGTACGAAGGTCGTCGCGACACCTGCACTTTAGCAAGTTCACAATGGAGGAAAAGGGTAAAATTGTTACAATTGACATCGACGAGGAAGCAAAAGAGTCTCCCACATATGTCAAAGAAGTAAACCCTAAGGAGGATCCCATACAGCCAGTGCGACGACCCAAATATGTGCCTCCTAGCAAGGGGAAGGTGAAGGTACCTGCAAACCTAGATGAAGTCGACACTGTAATCGTTACCCCATCTCTATCAAAAGTAGTCCCAGTGGAAAAATCGGTGGTTGGGCCGTGTTGTGACAATGAAATTCAAAGATTAAGACCTTGTAGATACAGAAAAATTTCCCCACCTGGCGATTGACGCACTAATGGAGCAGAGTATAGAAGGGACGGTGACAACACTACAGCCGAAGGAGTGGCTACGGAAGGTGGACAAAGCTGGGTTGCTCTGTCTCTTCTCTATTCCTCACTTCCTCTAGCCTCCTATCACCATGTTGGTCATAAAGTAGTTGCTCTGTTTAGTTCATGAGGAAATATTATGGGTCGGAAAACCCTTTCGTATCACAGTTGAACTTGTTCATCGGGTTTTGCACCTTGCTTGTGACGGAAGAGACCCTCGGGAAATTGCTGATTGAAGTAGCGATGTTGGATTATAGAACGACTGAAAAATAAGTATCAGCTCACGAAGGGACATCGAGGGTACATCATTGATAGTATTTCAGATAACGCAGTCTCTGTCGCCACTTAGTTGCTGGCAAGGAAAGTAATGAGGAAATGCTGAGGCACTGAGGTTCCAACAGTCGTCATTACCCTCGCTGAGGAATGTGTAGTTGGGGTATGGTTCAATTGGTCACAGTTCCTATGTGAAAAGTTTCTGACCAACTGCCGAGAGGTTTAGGAGGAGGGTAGGACCTTCCATTATGCGTGGCTGCCCCTGTCCATGATGCTAGTCGCCACTGACTTACCCGATGACAGCCAATTTCCTGTCTTGGACCCAGAGTGGCCGGAAGCCTCTAGATATGCTTCCCTCTAGGCGACAAGGGAAGTGGGACGAATTTAAAACATAAAAATCTTTTGGATACTGATGGATGCGAATGTGCACCAATGGATTAATGAGCTACCCGCCTGTCCGACGGGATATATGAAAGCATGAAGCAGATTACTGAGTTTAAAATAGACATGCATCGTATCTACATCAGGGCATGAAAGGACCCGGCATGGGCATGGACCTCACTCCGCTTTATTTCCATTGACGATATTGTCGATGGGATTGTGGATACCTGGCCACTAGCATGGCATAGACCGGAGGCGGTAGAGTGCAACGAGGCCGCTATCCGGCAGAAAAAGGAGGAAGCTAAGCGTGTCGTGCAACAAAAGCACAATAAACAGTTCGCTGTGGAAGTTCAGGCAGCTCGGGAGGCAGCGCTAGTGGTAGCAGGAAAGACGCCACTAGGAGGGGCTGCATCGACAATGGACAAGAGCAGTTAGAAGGCACCCACTAAGATGGCCGTGGACGAACCACCAGTAATGGGTACGGATTCACCTTTGAAGCGGCCAATGCCATCAGAGCAGTTGAAGCCACGAAAGAAGGCAAAGGCATCTAAAACAAACAATGACGTGACCACTTTAACCGAAGGAGACCTAACTGACATAGAAAACACCGTTCGGGATGCCGCTCGAGATGCAGTTGACGAGGCCATGTCAAAGCAGTAGATTGGGTTGGGGGAACTCCGTACGCAGCTACAAGAACTTGGAACATGAATCGCGTCGATAGGCACCAGCGCTGTGCCGGGGGTTTCTAGTATGACAGCTACGGAACCGTTGTTAAAAGCCCAAATGGCTCATTCCATCTTGATTCTAGCAGGAGCATTGATCACCACAAATGCGGAGGACCAAGCAGTGCTAGGATGAATTACAGGGCTGGGGCTAAACATGGTTGCTATACCACGTAAAATTTTGCAACAGCTCCACGACAGTGCCACAATCGAGCTTCGCGCCAGGGCCGACCGTGCTGAACAAGTACTCCAGGAGCAGAAAATTAATATCGAACAGTTGCGCCTCCAACGCGATGAAGCAGTCACACAAAAGAAACATGTGGAGAAGTTAGTAGTGGAAGCCTGCTCGAGTGCCCGAGAGCTAGAAATTGCGGAGGACGTGCCTATTGAGACACAAATCCATAAATTGGCTACTGGGTTCCGAAATGCAAAGGAGGAGGCTGCGCGGATCCAGCTAAAGCTTCGCTCGCAGATTGCGGACTTAAAACTACAGGTTCCACCATTGACACCTCCAGAGATCCGAGAGCAATGCAGGAACATTATTACTATGGGGCGCGTGATGCTCACACGTTCAATGACGGAATGTACCAAGATGCTAATTTAGTCCATTGTTATGCTCACCACCCTTTAGGAGGATCCAACACTTCACCGAATAGAAACCGAGGCCCGGGAGCTCCAACAAGATTACGATCAGCTCAGAGGAACTGCACAGACCGTTGCTATTACGCAACACTTGGCTAAGATGTGAGAGGTGCAGGACCTGAAAAGCCAAGCTGATGCTGCCAGACAAAAGGAAGCAGTGGTTAAAGCCCGTATCCAGCCGTGGCTGGATGAGGCATTTGTGGTTTCAACCACCATAGAGCGCAAGGTAGCCCACATGCAGGCTGAGTATGCCACTATGGAGACAGCAGAGATAGGGACTGAGGTGTTGGCGACACACGTGGAAGAGATGCAGCGAATGACAGAAGAGTCTGCTGTTAGCACAAGCGACGCACAAAAGATGCTCACCAATCTCTGTGCAAAGTTGGCCGAACCAGCTGAGTGACTCAGGATGAGTCACGATGATTGTGTTGGGGAACTGTTGGGTAGCGGAAGCCCCGCGCAATGGTCATGGGGTGCAAAGCCTGCAATTTTGGGTAAAAATAGGGTAAAGAATCTGCAGGATGCGCGGAGCGCGATTTTTAATAAGTCAAAGTCAAAGGGGAGTCTGCCCAAAAAATAATGTAAAGAAATGTAAGTAGAGTCAGCCCGCCCATGGATCACAATCCATGGAAAGGTATAAATAGAGCGAGGCTCTATGGGTAGAAAAAGCTAAGTCTGGGTGTATGTTTCTAAATTTGACATGTAATGGATTTTTGAGG
>APFE031357487.1:113458-118522 GCA_000404065.3 Pinus taeda
AATGGTGTTAATGACTTTCTGTGATTTTCTACATAGTGAAACTACTTAGTATTATCATCCTCAATTTGAAGTTATAAGGCATGCATTTTAGTCTCCATTCATTTTATTTATCTATAAGATACTCTTATTTTGAACTTTGAGGGATTTAATCATATCTTTAATATCTTCAGGGAGGTTTTTATGATTAGAGTTGCTAACCAAAGAATCTAGTCGAGCTTCCAATTTAGACATAAATATTTATCAACCACGTTTTTTCTCGATTACCAACTAGATATGACCTTTTTTTCCACTTTAAAATTCCTCTAAAAATATTGAGGCAAATGTAGATTGAAAGGACTCTATTTATCTTTCAATTATTGTATAAAGGATGGATATTCAAACCAGTGGGCATTTAGCTTGAAAGGGCCTTTAGGCTTCTTGAGTGATCCCTCTAGGTCTAGAAAGATATGGAAATTACCAGAGTCTCCTCCTGAAGATACCCACTACATGATCCTTAGATTATTTTCCATGAGATTCTCAAAGATAAGAAGTTGGTCTAAACACTTAGCTATGCAAGCTTCTCCCGAGTGATTATTGCTCTAGGTTGGAGAAAGCTTGGGGGGAGAAAATATAGAAGACCTACTAAATCTAATCTATCATTGAAGAAGTCTACTAGAGAATCCATATGAGCTATATTACCCAAGATCTTAGAGAATCCAAGTGAAAAATTTAGACCCAACCCCCCCGAGGATCAACTTTTCATTATAAAATTAGGGAAGACTTGTAGTTGAAATAAAAAGTGTTTTCCTATCCAGATAAGTTCCATAAATGTTTAAATATATATATATACATCTTCTAAATCACTTAATTTTAATTCCAAGTCTAGTCTTGATTGAATAGACCATGCAGACATACAAAGAATATTGTGAAATTTCCAACAGAGATCAGACCACTAGATTGTATGAAAGCATCAAAAGAATACAAAGGATCAAGATAGAAGAGTTATTTTTAGAACTTGAGAACCTTTTTGACCATACATCATCATTTCTTAGAGAAAAATTACATCAAGCGAGTGAATTTTAACCAGCCTTTTTATCACCAATCTTTTCGAGGGGTTGGAGAGTCCCCAACATTTAATGAGGGGATTATCATGAGGACACATAATCAAGGGTAATTACTTTAAGGGAACCTAGTATTGAACATTATTTCCCTATTTTGGGTTTAATGTATACTTGGCTTTGAGCCTTAGAAAGGAAATATTTCCTTCCTCAACTTTTTTTTACCATCCCATTTAGAGGGACTTAGGCCTTCTTTAAAATTTGTAATGAGAGAGCCTAGAGTGTCCAATACTCTCCCTAGGAAGGGATTGAGTGAGATCAAAGGTTATAATGCTTCTTAGGAAGTATGGGAGGCCAAAGGAAGTGGGATTCAAGTCTAAAAGTAAGGGAATATAATAGAGAAGAGGATTGGAAAGAGGAGGGAGGAGAGTTGAAGGAGAAAAAGGGAGAAGGAAGAGAAATGTTTAATCTAACCAGGTTTCTTGTTGAAATAAACAAGAAACTTCCATAATTATCAATAAAAGTAGGCACAAAGGAAAATAATGGAGCAATCGGCAAAGAGTTCGAAGCTAAAAATTGAATAGAGTGAGTGGGAGAAGAAAGGTCGACACAATTCATACATTGATTGGAAGGGTCCTCTGCTGAAGTCATCGAAGGAGGAGTAATTTCAATGGGTTTCGAGCCCTCCACTTGATCCACAGGCACTGAAAAATGCATGATAATGAAATTTTCACAAGATTTAATAGTAAACCCTGTCCACCACATTATTAGAGCTACCTATAGAGTGTTATGAAAATTGATTGAGCTTTTGACCCATTTCTGTTTTATCTTAACCAATGAGCAATTATTACCTAGGTGGAAAAATGCATGGCATCATCCACATTTAAAGGGGATGCCCTCATAATTTAGAGGTTGTCTATGAGTGAAATTACAATATTTAATTGAGATAGCATCAAGGATCAATAAGGCAAAATTTAACCCCACTAGAATCTTAACCATTCCCATATAACTTGGTTTTAGGAAAGACATATTTGCTTCGTAGAAGAAGCCAAGGATATCACCTATCTCTTTAAATACCTCTTTGGACCAAAAAATTAGCGGCAAACTAGCAAGGAAAGCCATTATAGAGAGCACTCAACTTTTCAACCCTCACATCAAAGTTGACTATTCATTTCTTAAAAAATAACACTTGCACCCCCCAACATCATATATTTATTATAATTTTGTTGACATCTTCTCTAGAGGAAGCTATCCAATTGAGCCATGCTTTCTCTAGAATCATACATCTTAGAGAGTAACATAGAATAAGAGTGAAATTTTCCTCCATCCAAACCGTAAGAGCCACCATTGACATCCTCTTCCTAGAAAAAAACTACCAAAGTTGCTTCCTCCAACTTGGAAATGTCATGAAGTTTAATGTCCACAATAAGGACAAGAATGGGTTCTTTGACCTTCTTCTTTATGCACCTTTTATTTATGGAGAGACCAACTTTTTCAGGGGAGGTAGGGGAAATTGACCACTTGCTAGGAGTATAACATCCACCAAGCAAGTCTAAAGATAATAAACAGTCAAGGAATCTATCTCCAAGGGAGGGTAGGTCAACAGGGAGGCTCTTAGTCATCTATAAAGAAATATCAAAGACAAAGTCACTAAGAGAGTGACATGCATCCAAGGTGGACCACGTGGATATATAAGTCTTTAAAGGAAAAAGGGTGGGGATAAGAGGCTATAACAGAAACCTATTGTATTTCCAAGAAGCCCCTATCTTTGTCATGAACCCGAATTTGACAGAAATCATCATCAATTTGAGATGGAATAAAAAAATTATCGTTGAAAACCACCATCGTTTTGTGCGTTGAGGATACATTTGACCATCAACCAAATTGATTTGACGCCCATGCATCATTGCTTTACACTGTATTAGAAAACATAGATGCATTACTAGGGGGGAGAACCATATTTTCATACTATCGAGAGGGTCCTCTAAGAAATCAACCAATTCATAATGAGAGTTGAAAGCCCTACATTAGTGTATATGTGTGTGTGTGTACATCCATTTTAACTTAGTATGTATCATGCCTTTATTAGGAATCAAATCCTTCCTCTTTTTAAAATGTAAAAAATTGAAAAAGTGTTTTCACTTTCACTTGATCCTCTAGACTCGTGTTAAAATAGATTTAAATTGGTTTTACTTAAACATTTTTATAATTAAATAAATAAATATCTTTAAAATCTACCATAACTCCATTGTCAAACCTCAATAACTCATCACTATTATTCAAGTAAAATTGAACCACCTACATCATAAAAATACTATTTTTATAGCTATACAATGTTTATATTTGTTTTATTATTTAGATGAAGTATTAAATTTTTAGGACCTCAAAATTTAAAAAGTTATATTTAAATATTAAAATTAATGTACTATGAAAATTTCACAAAACATTTTTTTTTGATATCATATTACTCCTAAAATTATATGGTTTATTAAAATTTTTAATATTGTTTTATTTTAGTTATTATTTTTTAAGTTTTTATGCAGTGACAATAAGGAGAGGTATTTGTTAGGTAGTCTTTAACCTCAAATAAATTGAAGGACAATATGCATCGCAATTAGGAGTTATTTCCAAAAATTTAACATTAGACATATGCTTTTTTGCAAGGCATTAACATAAAGTATATATTCCATTTTAAAGTTAGAAATTCTTCTTAACAAAATTAGAGCTTTGTTCAAAAAAATGAGTGACAAGATTGAATGGTTAGCACACACATATGCTATCTTGCAAGGTATTATCCTAAAATACTACATTCTATTTTAAGGTTAGAAATCATTCTTAGCATAATTAAAACTTTGGTGGAAAATTTGAACTACTACATTGAATGGTTTCAAGTGAGAAGGCACCACAACAAATTGGATGACTTTTAAGCCAATTATGTTACCCAATCAAGAAGAAAAGGGATTGTTTTTAATTAATGGGCAACAAATTTTCAATGAACTTGATTAAAAAAGGATTATTTTTAATTATTGCACAACTTCTCGATGAACCAATTTCGTAATTATAAAGGCCCCAATCCTTTTGTATTTGGTAAATTTCTATATGAATAAGTATTTTGGTTGGTTTTGAAATTGTAAATCATGAATAGAAAGTCACACCTTCTCTTTATTACTATAAGGCTTATCTACTTATGTAACTCCTATATATATCTTTACCACAATCTTATATATATATATATAGAGAGAGAGGGAGCTTACTTACACCAGAGAATTTGAATATTAAATTTCATGATCTGTATAATACTTCATAACATGGATGACCAATTAAGCTAAACTCTTGTTTGATTTCTTATTATATATAAAACAAGAACATTAAAATTTTATTATTTTTTTTTTATAACATATTTAAAAAATAACAAGTTTAAATGTTTATAAACAAAAAAAATTTTAATATTATATATTTTTAAGTGTTCTATTTTCTTATAATACTTTTAAATGTTTTAAATATAAACATTATATAATTAAATTAAAAAACAAACTAACTACTGTGAAAGCGGAATCAAGTTTGAATAGATTTTCAAAGCAATTATGAGTTTTGATCCCATTACCAAAAAAAGTTGTTAAAAAGCCCACAGGACACTATTTTCAATTTTTAATTCAAGTGTAGTATATTTTTAGATGAATTTGGTTAAAATCTAGGTAATTACACCGAATGTATCTTTGTGCGGGGTTAGGTTGAGTAGACCCAGCCAATCATAGAGGCCTATTTTCATATGCCTACCTTTAGTCAAAATTTGACATGTGGCTAGCACCCAACATTCGAACGTACCGCCACCACCCACTCAGGCTTCAACATGGGAGCTCTAGGACTCGTTTCGGGTATCGTCGCTTCTATTGATCAACAAAGGAGGGCAATGACGACCATGGTACATTTTAGGGGCGAATTTTAGCCCAAGGGCGAAATTTAAGGGGTTTTTCAATTTAAAGCAACGAATTTTTTATAAAACACCCATTTCATATATTTAGCCCAA
>APFE031357497.1:0-35300 GCA_000404065.3 Pinus taeda
CCTAGTACTTCTATTCACATGTTAGATATATTATGTTTGTGGAATCCAACATGTTATCAAAACACAAGTATAATGACCGATCTTCAATTAACATTCCCGCTCGTGTGTAAGAGTCCAATCATCACATTATTATTGTCATGTTACAATATTGTCACATTCACACAATACAATAATGCTCATAAAGAAGTACACCAACATATCGAAAAAGGGGCCATCAGTAAACCCACAAATGTTATCATAAACGTTTCACAAATGCATTACAATGGTGACAAATATCCAAGATAGCTCTTTCTTTGCTCCTAAATGAAGCCCTAAAATCTACATTCAAAACAGCCTACTCAATCCACCCATGGGTTCGCACCTTTGGTTGCTAAACAAACTTCAGAGTGCAGCATATGGCTACCTCAAAATGAGGTCTAAACATCTTTACCTATTGCTAAAATCACAATTCCAAACCCTTAGCTACAATCATCGTCCAACTCGTGCATAGAAATACTACTCAACATCAATATGGCCGTAGAAAAAATTTGTCATAGTGTATGTTGATCTTGGATTCGACCACGCCATTGCTAGGTCAGAACAGAGGATAGTCCAAAGGGACATTGCTTAGTTACCCTTGTAACTGAAATAGAGGTATACATTGACCAGAAAGGGCACGTGCATTGTTGAAAGAAATCCAAGAGTTGCTTCATATAAGCCAATGTTTTTTCATTAAGGATCCACTGGAAAGTGGTAAGGATGACCTGAAGGCCTCGAAAGAGTGTGTCATGGACACCTTAATGGTGTTGTTGAGGTTGAGGCTCACCATGGCTGAATATATACTCATTTGTTAAGTTGACATCACTTGTGGAACATTGCTCCCTTCATTTCTCAAATGGTTGAGGATTTTTGGTGGTCTTGTAAGTATATTGTGTTCATAATATTCTTTACCAAATATTTTAATCAATTTATTTATTGCAGTATGCAGAGAGTGTCAACAAGGACACTCTCTTAAACATTCGAACTTATCTACAAAATGCACAAGAAAAGATAGAGTTTTTGCAACTCGAATCTCAATTACAGCATGATGAACTACAACAAAAGAGTCATGATTCTGAATTGGTTCATGTTCAGAACAACTCCCTTTCTGAATCTGACTCTCATCAATAGTTAAAGATTAATCAAATTTGTAAGGTCATCCCAAATTTGCAAAAAGATGCAAAGGTTCAACCTGCACTTTACATCCCATCATTAAACCTTGGGAAGAAGTTGTTAACAATAGGAAAATAACCAGTCTTGAATATGGAAAGGTTGTGCCCTTTCATATCCCGGACTACAAGCCCATCCAGTTTCATAGTACTAAGTTTCTTCAGGGTGGTTCATCTTCATTTGTTCCTATTCCACAAGCACTACAAATTGTTAGATGCAAACATTGTGATAGAGTTCGCCAGGTGAGAGATTAGTGTTTTAATCTTCACCCTTGTGAGAATTATGGTAAGCACCTTCATCATTCAAACAAATGTTCTAAACACAAGAGTCCTACAAGAACGAAGAGTCACCCTGGATGTCACCCTGGATGGATTGCTTCTTGGCAATGGTCTTCAATAGGCAAGAAGATATACTTGTGATACCACAAAAAAAAATCTCGAGTATTGACTTGTCCTGCAGTGAAGATTTCTTAATCTTCTCAACTTGTATCTGACAGGCGGGGAATTGATGGTCACATATTGACTTCGAAGGTTTATCAAGAGAGCTTGAGCCACAACCTGAACAAGAGCTTGTTCTGAGAGCCTAGAGCTAGAGTTAGCGAGATTCAGGTTCGTAGCCAGAGACAAAGTTATATGAGCATGCTTTTTGGTTGGTGGCCATCCTTAAACCGCCACCTACAGAAGACTTTGGCTTTTGCTACACAGTTTTTAGTCATATTCAAACCATTATCAAGGAGCACTTCCACTAGTAGAAGACTTCATCTTCTATCAACATTTGGAATAGTTCCAGGAATTTCTTTGAGCCTTACTTCCAAAGTTGGTGATCGACCTTAAACCACCACTGACAGAGAACTCAAATTCTCCCATTTGGTTTGTAATCATCCTTAAAAAACACCATTTTAGAGAGCTCATTCCGCCATTGGATGCCATGCATTTTAGCACTTTAGGTCTATTCTTGCAGTCATTAAAACCCCTTCAGATTAAGGTTGGGAATGTTAGACACCTAAACCATTAGGGTTCTAGTGGACAATTACTACATATCCAAGAAACCTTGGAAGTTGAATCCGATGGTTTGAATTTTGTATTTATATGTACATCATTCTTAATAGAAGTTGAGTTTATTTCCAACAATGATTCCAACAGTTGCATATTGCTCCGTGCCTTGCCTTTCCTTGCAAACTTGCCTCCCAAAGCTTGTTTCCTACCTTCCAACTCGGTTACGCGGCTCTCAGTATATATGAATCATATGGCCACACAAAGGGATGTGTCTCATCCAACTGACACGTCTCTTTGGTTGGCCAACCCTTCCTATCTCAATAGTCGACTCCAGTTGCCTAAAAAAATATTGTTTCTAAAGTCCTTTCTCATGAATTCAACCCAATGCATGGTGAAATCACCAATGTGGTGATGTGTGGGCTCGATAGGCACGACCTAACTGACATGATCCATCATACCAGAAACCTCAAATTTGTGTGAGCGCTCAACACTTAAGCCAACTCATCCCCACTCAAGTCGTTGCACTTGGGCACTTTTGTCTCAACCATCTAACTTGATCATGAGCGCGCTCATCTCAACTATCTCGGCTCACTCGATTAAGAAACCCCAAAATGTCGCACAATCATCACAAATGGTGTGATTCTTATCTAGTCTTGCAACATGACTCACTCAACTCATGGTGCTTGTGGGCACTCAACCCTAAGGGCCTAACATTCTCCCCCACTTCCAAGATGTTGTCGTCCTCAACAATAAACCCCATAGAAATCCATCTATCACCAAGATGTTGCATCCTCATGAAGATTACCCATCAAAATAACATCCCATGCCATCGAACAACCTCCTATCAAACAACACAAATCATGTGAAGAATGCTCATCTACTAACACTGCCTCAATAATCCAAACCTACGAATTATCTCATAAGAATGGCATGCATTGGATCCCCTTGTGTCATCAGCTAATCAGGTAGCTAATCTGATCATAGCGCCAACTCCACAAGAACTCATGCCACCCAAACAAGTGCAAACACATCACATCCCAATGTCGTCCCAAACATCTCTACACATAAAATCCACAATTTTGAATTTGCTCATCAAGAAGTACCTTTGTTAGACTCTCCACATATCTTTGGACACGCCACCCTGAGCAACTAATGACGAGCCCATCTCCAAGAGCTCACAGAGAAAATGAAGTGGGGTGTCGAGGACTACCACTGCACACTCCATATCCAAACAACCTCCTAAAGATGTACCCTAATCTCTTGAATATGCTCTATATAATGCTACAAATGGTTGTCCACCTCATGGAATGACCCCTCCATATCTGTCTGCAACATATCTCAATAATGGGGGATATGAACCTATCCTACCCTCACTCTCCTTAATCTCTCCAACTCTAGATCCTCAAGCCATACATCTAACTCTATAGTCTCCCCTTGACTCCTCAAACTCCCCACTAGCTCCTTTATACCAAGGCTCATCATTTTGAACCTCATCCCCAACTGTAGATGAAATCCTCTTGACTCCATCATCATCAATGTAATCCTCAATCAATTCTCCCTCGTCATCATAAATGTCATCAAACTCGAGTAGTGATCTCTCAGCATCAACCACTGAGGTCTCTCAGCGAGACTCAAAACCCTCTCCATCAAATTAGTCATCATCCTGGTCTATTGTAAAAGGATAGACTCCACACGATTCAGCCTCCTAAGAATCTCATCATCAAGATATCTCTCTACCATAGGGACAACTATCATCCTAGCACCTCCAT
Organism: Pinus taeda; assembly: GCA_000404065.3. NCBI lineage: Eukaryota > Viridiplantae > Streptophyta > Pinopsida > Pinales > Pinaceae > Pinus > Pinus taeda. The sequence continues at coordinate 3,953 of APFE031357497.1, forward strand.
CTGAAATTGCTCGTACAACTCTCTCCAATCAAAAATTCCCATCCCTATATAATCTCATAGTCATCCAATTAAATGGTGGTGAAGTCAAGTTTCTGACTCCAACATTCAATCTGCATCAGAACATCCCTAACTAATTTAACAACTCCAATATCCGTGTAGTTCCCTGCTTTGAAGGAAATATGGATTAGAACAATCTGCAATCCAAATCTCCTTGCTACATCCTCCCTCATGAAGTTGTGAGTAGCACTGCTATCCACAAAAGAAACCTACTATCTTCCAACAAAATCTACAATTGCATAGTTCAATCGATTTATGCTCTGATCCTGTTTTAGAATGGTCACTTTTTAACAAGCTGCATTCAAAACCTGCATCACTCCCATAGAAAGTTTCTTTGTCTCCTACATCACAAACAACTTCTACCTCAATGGACATATTCTTAGCAATATAATCTTCTCCGCATATCAAACATGAAAGATACTACTTCTACTTCCGTGAACTACTTTGCTTATGCCCATCCTCTTACAAAGATTTCCCTTTCCCAATCCTAATGAACTAATGACCACAAGCCCAAAGAATGGAGATAAAATCAAGGGAATGATGGAAAGTGGTAAGCATCCACGCTACTTCAATCCAAGTTACCCAATTAGTGCCCCTCCTATAACCCTAAGGCCTCAGAGCAAGTCCCAATGGACTAGGGTAAAAGACTAACCTCTCTCGTAAAGTGAGAGAATAAGTTTACAACCAAGATTGGTTAATAATACAAATCACCACTTAATTCTTGTTAGAATTCCCAAAGCATTAAGTAAAAGCCCAAGATTACAAGAAGTATACCAAATGATGACCCACCTTCCTTAATTAATTTGATCCTTAAATACCTAATCCTACAAAAGTTTGTTTTAATTGGGTAGTAAGAGGTAACCTTAGAACTGCTTTGTCTTTCCTCGTGGACCCTAACTACTACTAGGGAAGCCTTCTTTTTGTTGGGTTTGTCTCAACCTTAAAAGATGAAAGTAGTTTTATTGGTGGAAATTGCAACTCTTTCAAGCTACACTCAAGCTTAGTACCTTGTGATGACCTTGCAACGAGACATGTAAGTTTCTATGACAACAAATATCTAATGCATTACCATTTTTCCTATCTAAACTTCTAATGCGTTACCATCTTCAACCAAAACCAAAATGAAAAGGAAATAAATACCCATAACAATGGGTAAAACAACCTTTGGAATATTGTCGAATTGAGTGATAGTCAACTCTCAAGAGACCATGTTGCTATAATAACACCACTTAACCTTACTCAAAATCATGTGAAATCGCCAATCATTAGGGATTGTTGACGCGAAATTTGGCAAGCCTTATGAGAGGACTCACAAGGTGAGGGTCAAACCCTGTAGCAACAATGAGGAAGGACAACCATTATCACCTCAATAATCTTCCTCCTACTATTTAGTGGAGTCTCACCACAGTAGAGGCTCCCCTATATTCACTTATAAGGGTATTTTAGTTGAAGCATACCTAAATTGGCATATTTTCAACGCCCATTCAATACCTTTTTCTATCAGTTTTCCATTCTTCATCCATTCCTAGTGCCTTATAGATCCATGATACCAAATTTTTAGTGAAGGTACGAATAATCTCTTTTTACACCACTTTCACTTCTTCTTATGCATTACGATGTGAAACTGCCATATTTCAAACTAACATGGTCAAACAAAATTGAAAGTTAGTGGTTGCAAATCCCACAACAGGTGTTGCAACTCCATTTCCAGCAGCGCAACTTCCTACAGGTGTCGCCACTCCATTCCAAGCATTTCAACTCCCTATAAGCACTACAACTTTGAATATAGTGAGCAGTCGCTACAACTCCGATGGCAATCATCATTGTTGCCACTTGCAAAGATAATGATGCCGCAAATTACCTGTGACCCAATGAAGCTGCTACAATTTTGAGTTCCCATTCTGTTGTTGAGTTCCCATTCTGTTGTTGAATTCCCTACATTTTTCCTTGTTGCCACAACTCTCGTTGTTGCAACTATAAAATATCATGTCAACTCTTTGTGCAACAGTCCAACTGTACTATTAGCACAAGTTTCTCACAAAGAAGATGGCGTAGGCAACTGGATGAGTGATTAAGGAGGAAAACTCACATGCTAACGACTCTTGGCTAATCTAAGTCAACATTTGTTAACCAAATATCAAATTCTCAAAAGAATTTTAAAAGGATGAGCTGTATGATTCTCTTATGCTGGCTATCCCATATTTCACTTAGTCTAGAATCTAGATACTAACATTTTGTTAAAATTTGGGTACTAGAGGACAAGTGGTTCCCTAAGGCTTTGATATTTGGCCTAGGGAAAAGTGTCCAAATTTATTTTTTTACTTTTCTCCTCAAGTGACTTTATAAGTGGTAAAGTCAAATTAATTTAGAAGTGACTTTGTAAGTGGTAAAGTTACATTCTAATTTAAAAGTGACTTTATAAGTGGTAAAGTTACATTCTAATTTAAAGGTGACTTCATTAAAGTCAATGAAGAATTAGAAAGTGAAAAAGTGATGGAAATAAAAGGCTAAGTGGGTCTTTATTTAAGTGGGTAAGTTAAAAAATAGAAAGTGAGAACTAAATGCACATTTATTCTCATCCCTAAATCTAAAAGAATCTCAGCTATTAGATCTTAAGTAACCCAAAAGGTCATTTAGTGAGTAAAAGGAGAAGAGAAGAAAAAAGATTAATTCATTATTTCATAAGCATTTGAGAGAAAAAGAAGAGAGAGCAAGGAAAAAAAAAATTGAGCAATGAGGAAGCGAAGGAGAGCAACAAGAATACATTTCTGAAAATCTGTATAGCAACATTTATTGGCACGCATCCCAAGGCAAAACCGTACAACAGGAGAAAGACACAGAAATTGAGGAAGAGGGACAACAACAAGGGCACGAATTTTGAGGCAGATTTGGTGCTGAAATCCGTACAGTCCGTACAATCTGTACAAGTTCAAGGCATATTTTTGGAGGCTTGCTGTACAACATTTATTGTTGTTTTATTGCTGGAAAAAATTATGTTTTGGTTGTTCGCTGATTGGCATGATTTCTGAGACGGAGTTCAAGCACGAAAATCGAGATAAGTTGTAATTTGTGGTTGCTGGAATTTTTACTCTGTATTTCAGTTTTTTTGTAAAAGCATTTTCAGAAATAAAGAAGAGCTCTCAAACTGGTTTTCCCCAAGAGTTGTAGGGGGGTTTTCTAGGGTCACATTGACCAAAAATCACTGTGTTATTTTCTATGTGTGCCTGTCATAATTTTGCTATATTTTATTTCTGCAATTTCAGCAGTTGTGAAATCTCTAAATTTGTGTTTTCAAAAAAATATTGTCATTTCCAGATTTTAGAATTTTTATCATGCTTGGATTTAAAACTAAATGCATGGAGTGATAAGGAAAACTGATAACCGAAGTGGGGGTTGAAATTTCATGGTACCAGAGCTTGGTTGGATGAGAAGTGCAGTTTGGGACAGCAAAGTGAAAATTACAGCAAGCTGATTTTTACAAAAAAAACAAAAAAATTTCCCACAGATTTGAAAATTTCAGTTTGGTAGGACAGTGAAACATGTCTTTGGGTTTGAGAGTTGAAGATAGGTTGGATGGGCAAAACAACTACAGTGCATGGAAGGAAAAAATCCAGAGCATCTTTGAGGAAGCAAAAGTCTAGGGCATTATGGTAAATACCACACAGAACCCAGTAATAGTACCTGTTGACCCTGTTCAGTTGGCAGAGTTTAACAAAAAGAATGCTAAGGCAAAAAGATTGATTCTGGAAGGAATCAAAGATCATGTCATTCCTCATGTGAGAGGAAAGACTTATGCACATGAGATTTGGACAGCCTTAACCAGTCTTTACCAGAGCTCAAATGAAAAAATAAAAATGGTCCTAAACGAAAAACTGAAAACCATTAAAATGACTAAGACTAACAGTATTACAGCATACCTCACAAAGATCACTTCAGTGAGAGATGAGTTGGCAGTCGTAGGTGAGATCATTGCACCCACTGAGTTGGTGAGGATTGCTTTAAATGGTCTTCCCAAGACTTGGGAGAATTTTGTGGATGGCATTGTTGCCCAGGAAAACCTTCCCGATTGGGAGAGGTTGTGGGATGATTGCATTCAGAATGAAATCAGAAAAAACCATCTTGGGGCAGCCAAACAAATGGAGGAGAATGACAATGTGGCATTGTTAGAAAGAGGTAAGAAGGGCAGAGCAAAGAAGCAAGCTTCCAACAGTAGAGGCAAAGGCAAAGGTAAACACAAGCAGCAGAACAAGGAGAAGGACTATTCCAAAGTCAAAAGTTAGAATTGTCAAAAGTTGGGACACTATGTTGTTGTGTGTCCGAAGAAGAAAAACAAGAAAGGGAAAGACAAACCCATGGCAACTTCTGTAGAGACAACGAGCTTCGCAAAGAGCTTTGATCGAGAGTTTGGGTTCATAGCTTGTGAGGCCACTAGTGCAGAATCACCTGCCATACAGGTTCAGAAGGAGTCTGAATTCCCGGCTACTAGCAAAGCATCTTCTAGCATTTGGTATGTTGACAGTGGTGCTTCCCACCACATGATAGGAGTCAGAGAGTACTTCTCAGAGCTTTCAGAGGGTGATATTGATATGGAGGTAGTACTTGGTGATGACAACATTGTTAGAGTAGTCGGTGTGGGGACATTCACATTTGATAGGGGACCCAAACCTCCCTTGAAAGTGTCAAATGTTCTATATGTGCCTGGAATGACGAAGAACCTGATATCCATCTCAGCACTTGAGGACAAAGGGTATGATGTGTTGTTCAGGAGAGGACAGGTGCTTATATATCCTAGGGGAACTCCAGCTTCTTCAACTAAAGAGATTGGTGTGCACCATGCCAAGGTGTACAAGTTCTCATTCCAGCCCACGATGGCATTGAGTAGCAGCACTCGAGACAGGACCGACAACAAATCTAGCAGTTCAAAGTTGTGTGAGATTTGGCACCGCAAGATGGGGCACATGTATTATGGGGCCTTGAGTACATTGCGGGAGATCACTATTGGTGTGCCAAATTTCAGTTCTGATCACCTTGATGTATGCATAGGATGTGTTATGGGGAAGTTTGCCAGAGCCCCTTTTCCCAACAGTGACAACAGAGCGATCAAGATCCTTGACTTGATTCATACCGATGTGAGTGGTTGGATGTCTCATGTATCCTTGAGTGGCTATGAGTACTATGTTTTATTCATTGATGACCACTCCAGGAAGACCTGTATTTATTTCTTGAAGACCAAGAGTGAGGTCTTCAAGCAGTTTCAAGGGTTCAAAGCTCTTGTGGAGACCCAGACAGGTAGGAAGATCAAGGTCCTTAGGTTAGACAATGGAGGAGAGTGTACCCTTGGTGAGTTTGTTGATTTTTGTGCTGAGGCAGGCATTAGAAAGGAGTTCACTATTCCCCCAGCAGAATGGGGTTGCAGAAAGGAAGAACAAATCCATTGTAGGGGATGCCAAAGCCATGCTTCATGATCAGGGGTTACCTTTATTTTTGTGGGCAGAGGCATGCAACACTGTTGTGTACTTGCAGAACATGAGTCCACATTGTGCCGTGGGGAATGTTACTCCAGAGGAGTCTTTTTTTGGGAAGAAGCTTGATGATGGGCACTTTCGTATCTACATATTCCTATGTCCCCAAGGAGAACAAGGGCAAGCTAGAGCCCACTGCAGACAACGGCATCTCTGTGGGTTATAGCAAGACTTAGAAAGCTTATCGGATTTATATTCCTGCGCAGAGGAAAGTGATTGTTAAGCGGGATGTGAAGTTCGAAGAGGAGAGAGCTTACAGGAGGTCACGGGAGTTAGAGTATCCAGAGTCACCAGACCCTCAAGAGCAGCTGAGTCAGTCACAGGGATCTAGTGGTCAGGGATCAGGTGGTATGTCGATTACAGTGTCAGGTCCATCAGCGATAAGTGGCTCTTAGAGTCAGGTGGGTGGTTCTTCAAGCAACATGTAGGGAAGCCCACAAAGCAGTTCATAGGGTAGTCCACTCATGGACATCCCACACAGTACTTCAACTTCTACAGGCACAGATTCAGGCATGAGGTCAATTGGCAGGCCTTCAAGCATTCAAGCTTCTGATGATGATGACGATTCTTTCACTCCGGTGGGAGAAGTATGCTTAGGGAAGAGGAAGCCCAAGTGGCTTCAAGATACCTTGCGCGAGGCCACATCAGTGGATGGGCCAAAGACACGGGTTAGAGAGAGTAAAACACCTGAGCGGTTCTGTAGTTACATGTCATTGGTAACAAGCATTGTTGACTCCGAGCATTCTAGTTATGAGGAGGCAGCCACCCAGCAGGTCTAGAGAGAGGCCATGATGGAGGAGTATTCTTTTATTATGAAGAACGATGTTGGGGAGGTAGCGTCAAGGCCTGAAGGTAAATCAGTGGTTGCAACGCATCAGATTTCGAGAAATTAAGATTATCGAGAGCTAACTAAACATAGCTCATGGATACATCATTAAGGTTGAAGAATATCTATTGTCGCATCCCCTGATGATGGACTCACTTGGCAGTCCGAAACGTTGGGTTCACAAAACTCTATAACAGGTCATTCCTCCTCTATCTAAAACCATCCTCACCTGTATGGATTCATTATTTAACAACATCAAGTCCTACCATGGAAGGGATATGATGGACAGCGCATCAGATTTCGAGAAATTAAGATTATCCAAAGCTAGCTAAACATAGCTCATGGATACATCATTAAGGTTGAAGAATATCTATTGTCGCATCCCCTGATGATGGACTCACTTGGCAGTCCGAAATGTTGGGTTCACAAAACTCTATAACAGGTCATTCCTCCTCTATCTAAAAGATAAAGCATGCTACAGATGGCAGCATCGAAAAGTTCAAGGCTCGATTTGTGGTGAGAGGGTTCTGATAGGTAAAGGGAGTTGACTATGAGGAGACCTTCGCTCCCGTAGCTCGGTATACATCTATTCGCTCCATTATACCAATTACAGTAGAGATGGGTTGGACGATCCACCAGATGGATGTCAAGACCGCATTTCTCAATGGCTTCATTCATGAGGAGGTTTATATTGACCATCCGCAAGGCTTTGAGGTGCATGGGAAGGAGTCCCATGTATGCAGATTGAAAAAGGCACTCTATGGCCTGAAGCAAACTCCTAGAGCTTGGTACTTTAGGATTGATACATACTTGCAACAGTTGGGTTTCACAATTAATGAGGCTGATCTGAACCTATACTTCATTGTGGTGGGGGAGGAACCTCTCATTCTTGTGTTGTATGTTGATGACTTGATCATCACTGATGTAGAGAGACTCATTGAGGGCTGCAAGAGAGATCTTGCTTCAAAGTTTGAGATGAAGGATATCGACTTTATGCATTATTTTCTGGGATTGGAGGTGTGGCAGGAGGAAGGGCATTTCTTCCTGGGACAAGGGAAGTACATTGTGGATATTCTTAGCAGATTTCACATGGAGGACTGCAAACCCATGTCTACACCTATGATCACTAACTAGAAGAAGCTTCACGCTTCTGATTTTGGGTTGGTGGATCCTACTCTATACAAACATTTGATTGGTTGTTTGATGTATTTGGTCAACACTCGACCAGATATATGTTTGCAGATAACACTATGAGTCAGTTCATGTGTGAGCCCAAGAGAGTTCATTGGGTGACTGCAAAACACATTCTTTGTTACTTGTAGGGGACTTTGGATTTTGGTCTGGATTATAGACAGGGTGATGGAGTGAGACTAGTAGGGTACACGGATTCAGATTGGGCAGGTTGTGCTTCATATAGGAAGAGTACTTCTGGGTCTTGTTTTGGGTTGGGTTCGGCAGTTGTGTCGTGGATCAGCCGGAAACAACAGTCAATTGCATTGACCTCAGTTGAGGCAGAGTATATGGTGGCTAGTTTGGCTAGTTGTGAGGCCATATGGCTTCGCAAGATGTTGTTTGGTCTATTTGGTCAGGCATTGAGACCTTCAGTAATTTACTGTGATAATCAAAGTTGCATAAAACCAATGGAGAATCCAATTTTTCATGACAGGGCAAAGTATATTGAGATCAAGTATCACTTCATCAGAGACTATGTCCAAGAGGGAGTTGTTAAGCTTGAGTACATTTCCACAAATGAGAAGGTAGCGGACATTTTCACCAAAGCCTTACCACGAAGCAAGCATGTCAAATTCAAAGACAAGATGCGAGGGGTGATGAACACTTTCCTCGATAAGAGGGAGTGTTAAAATTTGAGTACAGAAGGATAAGTGGTTCCCTAGGGGTTTGATATTTGGCCTAGGGAAAGGTGTCCAAATTTATTTTTTACTTTTATCCTAAAGTGACTTTATAAGTGGTAAAGTACATTCTAATTTAAAAGTGACTTTATAAGTGGTAAAGTTACATTCTAATTTAAAGGTGACTTTATTAAAGTCAATGAAGAATTAGAAAGTGAAAATTTGACTATGGAAATAAAAGGCTAAGTGGGTCTTTATTTAAGTGGGTGAGTTGAAAAATAGAAAGTGAATTAAATGTACATTTATTCTCATCCCTAGATCTAAATGAATCTCAGCCATTAGATCTTAGGGTAACCCAAAAGGTCATTTAGAGAATAAAAAGAGAAAAGAAGAGGAAAAGATAATTCATTCTTTCATGAGCATTTGAGAGAAAGAGAAGAGAGAGCAAGGAGAAATTTCTGAGCAGTGAGGAAGTGAAGGAGAGCAGCAAGAATACATTTCAGCAAATCTGGACAACAACATTTATTGGCACACATCCCAAGGCAAAATAGTAGAGCAGGAGAAAGGCATAGAAATCGAGGAAGGGGAGCAGCAGCGAGGGCACGAATTTTGAGGCAAATTTGAGTGCAAATTTTGAGGCATTCGTACTACTGAAATCTGTACGATCCGTTCAACAAGTTCGGGGCACATTTTTCGAGACTGGCTGTACAACATTTACTATTGTTTTATTGTTGGAAAAATTTGTGTTTTGGTTGTTTGTTGATTGGCACAATTTTCAAGGCAGAGTTTAAGCACGAAAAGTGAGATAAGTTGTAATTTGTGTTTGCTAGAATTTTTACTGTGTATTTCAGTTTCTCTGTAAGAGCATTTTCAGAAATAAAGAAGAGCTCTCAAACTGGTTTTCTCCAAAAGTTGTAGGGGGTTTTTCCAGGATCACATTGACCAAAAATCACTGAGTTATTTTTTTGTGTGTGCCTGTCATAATTTTTTTGTGTTTTATTTCTGCAATTTCAACAGTTGTGAAATCTCTAAATTTGTGTTTTCAGAAAAATATTGTCATTTCCAAATTTTAGAATTTTTATCATTCTTGGATTTAAAACTAAATGCATGGAGTGATAAGGAAAACTGATAACCGGAGTGGGGGTTGAAATTTCTTCACATTTTGTATAAATACCTAAATTTTGTATAAATACCTGAATTCTTTCAAAGCCTGGGGGGCGCAAGTATTTTAAAATGCATTGTGTAATTTCTAAATCCCTGCAATGAAAAGTGTCTTTTGCTCCAACTATTCGATGGCCTTCTCATGATCTATTGAATTAAAGATTTAATAGTAACTTATCTAACGAAGTAACATGTGAAATTGATATCATGATGTCTACGCTTTATTTCTAAATTATTTATTTATAAGTCATTTGCATCATTTCCTTGTGCTATTGTGTAAATGTTATAGCAATCAAGAATATCATCATACTTGAACAAGTCACCTCTTGCAGCTATTGTGTTTACTTTCTGTGAGTGTGTTTACTTTCATGCAATTGTGATTTACCTTACTTGCGATTACTTTCTTACAAAGAGTGTTTCATTTGCTGCAAGGTTTGGTGTGTTTGATTAGATCAGTGACATGTGAAAGAATCATTATCTTGTATTGCAGTAACATTTATATTACTACAACCTCAAGACACACAACATATTGCACTAGCACATCAATGCACGACAATTCACAAGTTCCAAACAAATCCAAAATTGGCAATTAAATGAGAATACTTTTGGTTGTCTTCCCGAGCTATTCGAAGGATAACTAAAAGACATGTCACTAGGTAGAGGGCCCTTAGGTGATATAATTGGCCTAGGGAAAGATACCTTAATCATTGAATGGGCTCAATTCTATTAGTATACTAACCCTACACTAAACAAGGATGTGCATAAGCTAGGGTTTATTGATATGCAATGATGAAGGAATACCTAGACATATAGAAGCTATATAAAGAGTTTATTTAATGATTGGATCAACAAAATGGAAAAGGTAAGCCCTTATAAAGGCTTCAAGTTGAAGCTTGGCTACGATTAGGGTTTCTAGAGTAAAAAATAGATTAGGATGACGTCAACACTATATGGTGAGGACTCACCACTATAAGAGTTAGTTTTGCATTTAAAAGGGAAAAGGACTCTAACCCTAGATTTTCATCCACAAACATCCATTCAAAATGTCCCCAAATATAAATCAAGAAGGGATCCTCTATTTATATGATGTATATCCCTTCACGTTTACAAAAATATTAGCATTATCAACCCTCAAAGACCTAAACTAATATATAAAAAACCACCTATCAAAACCATCTCAAGATCACGTGAAAGTCGCAATCATTAGGGACAATGATCATATAGATGCATCACAGTGGACCACACTTAATTGTTAAGGGTGTAATAACAATTGAAACTAAGATCACCTTCAAATAACTAGATAGAATAAGAACCATAAAAGTGTTCCCTAATTTTGTTAAGAATGGCTAGATAATCAGCCCTATTATAATGACAATGGAGGGGAAGGAATTCAAGGCAAGGTGCCATGGCCATGCGACCATCCTTAGTGTATAGATGTAAAGAGGAAGCAATCATGGAGGCATGAGTTAACCCATCCCTCATCCTACTCTTTCCACCCCTCTGAGTAAACTTTTTCTTCTTTTTAAAAAGCTTTGACAATGTAATGCCCCCAAAGCGCTCCTAAAGTATAGGCGCGTTGAGGCCCTCTGAGTGTGCGACACCAACGAGGTTCCTTGGAGTTGCAATGACCAACTTACAAGTATTTGTCTCCCAGATTACACTTCTAACAATTTTATTCACATGTTAGATATATTATGTGTGTGGAATCCAACATGTAAACAAAACACAAGCATAATGCCCAATACTCAATTAAAATTCCTCTCATGGGCAAGTGTCGCCACTCCATTCCAAGCGTTGCAACTCCCTATAGCCGCTACAACTCTAGATATAGTGCGCAGTTGTTGCAACCTCCTATAGGCGCTACAACTCTAGATATAGTGTGCAATTGTTGTAATTCCAATCATAATCATCATTGTTACAACTCTGGCATTGCCACTTACAGAGATAATGATGTTGCAACTTACCTATGATCCAATGAAGATGCTACAACTCTTGCCTCGCAACTTTGTTGCTTAATTCTCTACATTTTTACTTATTGCAACTCTCGTTGTTGCAACTCTGACATATCACGCCAACTCTTTGTGCAATGGTTCAACTATGCAGTCAACACAAGTTTCCCACGATAGAAGATGACATAGGCAAGTGGGTGAGCGATTACGGAGGACAACTCACATACTAACGACTCCCAACTAATCTGAGTCGACATTTGTTAACCGAATACCAAATTCAAGAAAGAATTGTATAAGGATGAGCCGCCTGATTCTCTTAGGTTGGCTATTTGATCTTTAACTCAATTTATATGCTAACATTTTGTATAAATACCTGAATTCCTTCATAGCCTAGGAGGAAATAAAAAGTATTGTTAAAACACATTGTGTTATTTCTACATTCCTACAACGAAATTGTCTTTTGCTCCAATTATTCTATGGCTTTCTCGTGATATATTGAATTGAAGATTTAATATTACCTTGTCTAAGGAGGTAGGGCCCCCTCCTTAGCCCGGTAGTGCTTGTAGCACTAGCTTATATTTGTATTTATGATTATATTAATTTGTAGTTAATCACTCTAGCTGCAACTCCATTATTTTCCTTTTGCTACAATAACACTCTTATGCCACATTTCTATTTACTATTTATTGCTACAACTCCAAGTTATACATTTTAGGCATTAGCTTCATGGGTAATTGATTGTCTAATTAATGCCGTGTAGATTGGTTTCTGGGAATTTTGGTTGTTGTTGCAAGTTGCCTGTAGCTTATTGTTGCTTAATTTCAGCATGGTAGTAGTTTATAGATCAAGAGTTGTGTGAATCTAATTTCTTGATTTATACGCTTTATTTCTAAATTATTTATTTATCACATTTGCACAATAAGCACGTGTTATTGCATAAATGTTACAACAATCAAGAATATCATCATACTTGAACAAGTCACCTCTAGCAGCTATTGTTTTTACTCTATCGGTGTGTTTACTTTCATGCAATTGTGATTCACCTTCCTTACGATTTACTTTCTTGCCAAGAGTCCTCCATTTCCTGCAAGGTGTGGTGTGTTTGATTAGATAAGTGACATGTGAAAGCATCCTTATCTTGTCCTTTGGTGACATTTAGATTACTACAACCTCAAGATACACAACAAATTGCACCAATCACTAGGTACAATGATCATAGATGCATCATAGTGAACCACACTTAATTGTTAAGGGCGTAATAACAACTGAAATTGAGATGACCTTAAAATATCTCACTAGAAAAAGTCCCATAAAAGTGTTCCCTAATTTTATTAAGGATGGCTAGATAATCATCCCTATTAGTTCTTTCCAGCCCCTAAGGGGAGGTGACAAACGTCTTCAAGGAAAGGTGCCATGACCATGCAACCAGTTGATGGAGGTCCATCATCCTTAGTGTATAGATAAAAAAAAGGAGCAATCATGGAGGCAAGGGTTAACCCTTCTCTCATCCTACTCTTTCCACCCCTCTGGGGCAGCTTTTTCATCATCTTTAAAAGCATTGACTATGTAATGCCCCCAAAGCGTTGCTTGAGTTAAAGTGTGTCGAGGCCCTTTGAGCATGAGGCATCGACAGGGTTCCTTATGTTGCAGTGACCAGCTTAAGAGTATTTTTCTACCAAATTACACTCCTAGCACTTCTATTCACATGTTAGATATATTATGTTTGAGGCATCGACGTGGGTTCCTTATAGTGGCAGTGACCAACTTACGAGTATTTGTCTCGCAGATTATACTCCTAGCACTTCTATTCACATGTTAGATATATTATGTTTGTGGAATCCAACATGTAATCAAAACATAAGTATAATGACCAATCTTCAATTAACATTCCCTCTCATGTGTAAGAGTCCAATCATCACATTATTATTGTCATGTTACAATATTATGTCACGTTCACACAATACAATAATGCTCATAAAGTACACCAAGATATCGAAAAAGGGGCCAGCAGTAAACCCACAAATTTTATCATAAACGTTTCACAAATGCATTACAATGGTGCCAAATATCCAAGATAGCTCTTTATTTGCTCCTAAATGAAGCCCTAAAATCTACATTCAAAACAACCTACTCAATCCACCCATGGGTTCGCACCTTTGGTTGTTAAAGAGACTTCAAAGTGCAGCATACTACTGAAATCACAATTCCAAACCCTTAGCTACAATCATCGTCCAACTCGTGCATAGAACCTCCTCTCAAAATTTGGTCAATTAAGTTTGTTTCTCTACTTTACCCGTGAGGATAGACTGAACCTCAAATTCAATTCTGCCATACTTCGTGGCTCAGAATTGCAGCAAGGTTCAAAGTTGCTATTAGACACCTAATTTGTTAGGGTTATGGCAGACGATTACTGCATGTCCATGAAACCGTGGAAGTTGAAACCAACGATTTGTATGTTGCATTTATATGTACATCATTCTTGATAGAAGTTGAATTAATTTCCAACAGTGGTATCAAATTGTGGTAGATATGATATTCATTGAATAGAATTAAAATACTACTCGATGTCAATATGAGCGTAGAAAAACTTTGTCGTAGTGTATGTTGGTCTTGGAATCGACCACGCCATTGTTGAGTCAAAAGAGAGCATAGTCCAAAGCGACATTTCTCAGTTTCCCTTGTAGCCGAAATAGAGGTACAGATTGACCAGAAAGGGCACGTGCATTGCTGAAAGAAATCCAAGAGTTTCTTCATGTAAGCCAATGTTTTTTCATTAAGGATCCACTGGGAGGTGGTAAGGATGACCTGAAGGCCTCGAAAGAGTGTGTCATGGACACCTTGATGTGTTGTCGAGGTTGAGGCTCACCATGGCCGAGTATATATTCATATGTTAAATTGACATCATTTGCAAAACATTGCTCCCTTCGTTTCTCAAATGGTTGAAGATTTTTGGTGGTCTTGTAAGTATATTGTCTTCATAATATTCTTTACCAAATATTTTAATCAATTTATATATTGCAGTATGCAGAATGTCAATCCAATGTCTGTAAATTACTAAATCAACACTAGTTGTATATTACTAGGTACATTTTTTGGTAATATAAGCTAAATGTCTCTTCGTATGTGAAGATTTGTACCATAAGCTATTGCAACATTTTAAGCATTCGTCCCTAGAGAAGTTCAGAAATCTCGTCAACTGATGAAGCCACAATAGCTACAATTGATCAACGCTAAGCCTTAGCTTGAGGAAGAGTTGGTGGGACGCAGCTTTTCTGCAGGCCATTTTGTTGGGAAAAAAGACGTTAGAAGAGAAAGAGAAGCACATTGAGATAATTTTTCCTCAGAGGACTTCCAGCCAAGGACTCTGAATTCTCACTAGCTGCACAGCAGTGGAGAGAGGCAGATCTACAAGCTCCAAAAGGGAGTGCGTAGGCCGGTCCAGTGCTATGCAGAGGAGAGGGAGCAATTCAACATTTTTTTGGCAGAGATGGCAGCCACATCTCTAGGAGGGAGGTGGGGTGATCTAGAGATGTAGTTCGAAAGGACTACAGATGGGCAGGATCCTTGAGGAACCCACCTCTTGGATCATTACCTTGCTACGGGAGCCCAGTTTTGTGGTAGCAGGATGGACTAGTGTCAGATCGTGCCGAGTGTCGGAGAGACAATTGCAGCGGCTAGGAGCGCCAGAGACTAAACAGTGCAGAGCAAAGTTGGTAGCAGTGCAGATGTCACAGCGCAGAGATCAGCAGCAACCCAGATGCTTCAGAGGGTCAGCGCAGAGACTAGCAACAATCATGTTCCAACATTCAAATGGTATCATACTGAACATAGTTAGTTCAGTAATTTAGGATGTTTTTTCGTTGCTCATGCAGTAGCAGCAGCAGTTGGCAATGGCAGTGCCAGTAGCAGCACGGATGCAAAATTTCAAAGAGTTTCAGTATGTAGAGACTAGCAGCAGTCATGTTCCAACATTCACATGGTATCATACTGAACACAATTAGTTCAGTAATTTGGGATGTTTTTTCGTTGCTCATGCAGTAGCAGCAGTAGCTTGCAGTGCAAGGGCAGTTGGCAGTGCCAGTGCCAACAGCAGCACAGATGCAAAATTTCAGAGAGAGTTGCAGTACAGATGCAGTGTTGACAGTGGCAGGGTCAGCAGTAGTAAAAATGCAGCGTTTGACAAGTAGTTGGTGGAAAACATGTCAAAGATCAATAGCGCGGAAGGAGATGTTACAGAATAGAGTGATGCTTCAGTAGGTTGCATTGCTAGAGCACATTCCTCGCTAAGAGGGAGTGTTGATTTCTGGTAGCATCGAATGTGATCTAAGTCTCAAATTTTGCAGGGAGGCTTAAACACATGTATTCCAAAGAACTCGAAAGCGTGTTGGGAAATTCCACCCAGAAACAATTTTATTAAAATAATTAATTATTTTTAATGGGACCATAGAATAATTAATGGGTATTAATCTAATTGTGGGTGTAACTTCTAAAAGAAGATGAGGATCAAGCAGAAATGATCTTAGTCATTGATTAGCTTCTAATCTAGGTCGTTGAACGTCAACGAGGAGATTATTTAAGGAAGCTTGAGGGTCATTTGGAAAGACACACACACAAAGTTCAGAAGTTCGATTTTCTGAAGTAAAGCAATTGTGATGAGTATTTTGATTGTGAGTTGTTGCAAAGAGGGTAAGAGAGAGTTTTGGTTGGAGGATATCTTCTCCGGAGCCAAGAATACTCAACAGAGAGGCAAAAACACACACAGGGAAGGCAGTGCAGAGGGCAGAGAGGGTGATGCAGAGCTAAGAAGGGCTCACGCAGGCTCCACACAGAGCAACGCAGTAGCTTCCAGCAAAGAGATTCAAATTTGCTGAAGGAGTTAGCGTTTCTAAGCCGAGAAGGCTGGAAAAGGCTCCTGGAGGCAAATCGATTCTCGGTTGGGCTGACGTAGTGACTTAGAGGCTGACGCAGGGCCCACGCAAGGCAGCGTAAAAGTAATCAGGGAACTCACAGTTTAGTTGCCGAATCAGCCGGGATCGACAGTGTTGAGTGAGGTAATCTCACCAGTCTTTCTTGCCAAGTGATTTTCTCTGTAACTGGATTGTCGAGAGGGCATCCAGAGTTGTATTCAAAATACTTCTACATAATAATAAAAACCCTCAGATCTGATGCACCAGTTTTCCTGCATTAGGGTTTTTTCGGGGACATTTGTCCAAAAATACTATGTCACTTGTGTGTATCTTTATTGTTCTATTCTTGTTTTGGGCAAATCAATTAATTAAGTGAAGGTCGCAGTTGTATTAGCTTCAATATTTGTTGTAGGAAGCAGTAAATAATTTGTTTTAGTAAATAAGTTTAATCAGTTGTTGGAATATATGTCTCCAATTGAGAGGTACTACTGTCGAGGGCATTCTCTGTTGGGTGAGCCATTTCTGGCACCCAGGTTGTATTCTGAAAATTGCATAATAATAAAACCCTCTGAATAGCTACACCAGTTTTCCCGCAATGGGTTTTTCTGGGGACATTAGTCCAAAAACAACGGTGCCACTTGTGTGCTTGTTTTCTTTCAGTTGATGATCTGTATGTGTTGATACTGTACTTGTATTTATTTTCAGTATTTACATGGTAAATAACTTGTTAAGTAACTAAACAAGCAGGAAGAAATAAATCAGATAGTACAGGAAGAATTTCTAAAGGTTAGACTTAGAAATTCCAACACAAGGGTGAGGTCTTTAGTCATTTTAGAGATTTCAAAGCTCAAGTGGAGAACATGACAAGAAGGAAGATCAAGGTGTTGAGGATAGACAGCAGGGGAAAATACACATCTAATGCATTCATTGCTTTCTACAAGAAGTCAGGAATCAAGAAGGAGAATACAATGGCCTACAACCTACAACAAAATGGGGTTGCAGAGATGAAGAACCACTCTATCACTAGTGCGGAGAAGGCCATGATCCATAATTAGATTTTTTCAATATTTTTTAGGACTGAGGCATGCAGCAAAGCTGCATATTTTCATAATAGAAGCCCACACCAGATTCTAAAGGGTTAGACACCAAAGGAAACATTCACAGGTATAAAGGCTATCATAGGACATCTCAGGCTATTTGGTTTTCCAATCTATATCCACATACCTATGGAAAAGAGGACAAAGATGCAACCCTCACGTGAGAGAGGCATCCTGGTGGGATACAACAAGGATTTGAAGGCTTATAGAGTTTTCCCAATAGATCAATGGAAGATAGTGTTGAGTCGAGGTGTCAAGTTGACCTACCAACAGATGCAAGGGGGCCTCAAGAGGAGGAACCAATGGAAGAGCTAAGAGCAAAGCCTTCCAATAGCAGAGATAGCTAGCATGTCGAGCCTCCTGAGACCACTTTCAAGGACATCAAACCTCTACAGAAGTTTCCAATGTACATGGATTTAGTGACCAACATCATAGACTCAAAGCCTTCCAGCTTGGAGGAGGCAACTAGCCAGCAAGTGTGGAGAGATGCCATGGTGGAGGAGCACAACTCCATCATGAAGAATGAAGTTTGGGAGATTGTGCCAAGACTAAAGGAGAAGATAGGTGTGACTTCCAAGTGGCTTTACAAGGTAAAGCATGTAGTAGATGGTAGTGTGGAGAAGTACAAGGTCAAATTTGTGGCTCTGGGGATCTCTTAGAAAGAGGGAGTAGACTATGAGGAGAATCTTGCTCTCATAGCCAAATACTCCACTATTTGAACAGTTCTTTCAATAACTTTTGAGATGGGATGTAGCATCCATCAGGTGGATATGAAAATCAGCTTCCTGAGTGGCATCATTGAGGAATAAATCTACATCAAGCAACCACAAGGGTTTGAAGTCCTTGACATAGAGCACATGCATGCAGGCTTAAGAAAGCCCCGTATGGACTCAAACATGCGCACAGGGCCTGGTATGCCAGGATTCACAATTATCTATAGGGCATAGGCTTCACCAAGAGTAAGACAGATCCCAACCTATACTTCTTGTTGGTTGGATCTGAGACCCTCATTTTAGTGTTATATGTTGGCGATCTCGTTTTGACAAGTGCAGAGAGACTAATGCAGGTTGCAAGTCAAATCTAGAGTTAGAATTTGAGATGAAGGATATTGGGTCAATGCATTACTTTCTCGGAGGTTTGGATATAACCAGGTGAGATCTTCCTCAGATAGGGAAAGTGCACTCTAGAGATGATAAAGAGTTTCAGGATGAAGGATAGCAAACTGATGGCCACTCTAATGGTGAGGAATTTAAAGAATATTGATTCTTCAGTTTCAAAGTTGATAGACTCCAAATAGTACAAGTTTTCAAGTAGTTGATTGGTTTATTGATGTATCTGGTCAACACTTGACCAAACATAAGCTTTGTTGTTAACAACCTAAGCCAATTCATAGTGGAACTAAGGGAGATTCACTAGATTGCAACATAGCATGTGCTAAGATATTTTCTAGTTTAGTGTTTGTTTGGTTAATTTCTCAGAGCCATTTTCCCTGTAAGGGAGCTCTTGTAAGTTCTGAAGATAATTTTAAATGATGAAATAATCTAGAAGACCAAAAATACTTGTGCATTGTCTATGATTGCTTTTCTCATTTTCTGTTGCATGCAAAAGTTAATAATTCCAGCAAGTAACTAGACCTTATCTATTTGCTTGGATAGTTAGTTTTAGGAAAATTTAACATCCTCCAATATGCATTTCCCAATTAGGGAAAATGCCCTTACCATTTCTCTCTAGAAAAAATCCTATAGAGAATTAGTAAATCAACAACTATTTGATTTTGACAAAATTGTCATTGAAATGGTAGATGGAAAGACCTCTTTGAAAATTCTATTATTTAGTCATGGTGAAGATAAACGAAATCATTTGAAAATATAGCAATCAAACATGTGTTTTAAGAATTGAATTAATCTACAGATAGATTATCCAAGCCTTACTCCTACAAGAAGGCTCATTGATCACAAATGAGAAAATGAAAAAGGAATTTTTTTAAGAGACTTTTTTAGCATTTATAAAAGATTTGTATTGTTGATTTTCTAGAATTGAGAATGACTCATGTAACTATCCTTGAAAAAAAGTGTTGTAATTTGTTGGCTTAAGCTAAATCATGATGGAAGGTTGTATATGAACTCCTCTTGGCTATAATCCAACAAATGTTTCTCAAACAACTTTTTTTTCTTTTGCAACAACCAAGAGACATAGTCATCACTCTAATGAACCCTATATAAAGGCTTGTGAACTCTATTTTAAACTACCTCAAGTGGTCGGGCTCAACCGAAGTGGCCAAGGATAGGCCATGAAGTTGAGATGAGTCACAACTTATGTGGTTGTTTTTTGGTTATTGGTTACTTATTTCCATCTCATGACATTTTTTATTCCTAACAACCAATGTCAGAGCACAGGTTGCTTTGACAGAGAGATTGTGAAAGTTGTAAAAAGGAGAATTTGTTTGTCTACTATGTTTGTGTAGGAGGTATATATTATTGTTGGTTAAAGATTATCTAAATCTTTGAAGAAAGTTGCAACTATTGTGTTTTTCAGGTGTTGTTGAGATCATGAAGGTGTTGTAAAAGCTTGTGTTTAGATCTACTTTAGTACATAACAGATGTGTGAGTCAAAAACTAGTGTCAAGTCACTTATTTTGGATGCTAAAATTCAATCGTTTTTTTATTACTAGAGTTACCCATTTGGCTAAAATCCAATGTAGATATTGGGAGTATAAAGATCTAGACCATACTTATATCTAAGGTTGTAAAGTTAGTACAAAATCTAAATGGAATGACCTCTAGTAGACTAGATTGACATTAGGTGATACCCTGATAAGCAATCATAGTTTTTCTATTGGCTCAAGTTTTGGGCACATGATGAGTGTAATTGTTGGAGCCTTCATTAATTTTGAATGATTTTAACTAGTTTTCACTGACCAAAGGGCGGGAAAAGGACAAATGACAACAACGATTGGGTGGCGGAACGAACAGTTGTGAAGGAGTGATGGCAAGGTGGCAGTGGAAGGCAAAGGCAGCCAAGGAGACAGGAAGGCGCACAAGCAGCCAAGAGAGAAAGCAGTCGAGCAAGAATTGGCAGTCTACGCAACCGGGAAGGACATAAAAGGGGAAGAACAGAGAGGAAGAAGGTTCTTGTTGAACCCGCCAGAAGCAGGAGTTAGTGGCAAAAGACGTACGCGGGTGCAGATGCTACAGCAGAGAGAGCTGGGATCCGAGGGACTGGGTTGCAGAGCTAATCTAACCCAAGCGATTGAGTTGGGCATTCTATGTAATGTTTATGGCGAAATGTCGGATCATGATGTATTCTGTTATGCTAAGTTAATATAAAACAAAGTTGATGGTTGTTGCGACTTCTAATGTATTGAGCACCATGATTTGTGGGTTTATTAAAATTTTAAATAGTCTGCCTGTTGCATGTAAATGGTAATTCATAGATTGATGTAAGGATGTTGTTGGTTATGTGTTCTTTATGATGGATCTATGCGTATGAGTTATGGGTACTGTTATCTTTGTTTCATGTATTACGGATGCATATGTGTGTGATCGCCTGTGCCCGGTTATATTTTCTCGACCCCATGCTGAACCCTTCTCCCTTTTGGTCGTGGCGCACTTCGGGTGAGACTCCTTGCCCTTCAAGGTGAGGTGAAAATGCCAGTGCTGTCCTAGACTACATCTGACCACTATTGGCCTCCTGTGCGTAAACCTAGGGTCTTTTCCCTGATGACTCTTTCGAGCCAACACTAACCTTGATGTTGTACAACATTCAAATACTTGTTGTACCTTGAAGGAAATTATGTAATGTTGCAAGGTTTGCATGATCAGTTGTACGTGACACCCTTGAGTTTTTGGACCAATTTGCAAACCCTGACATTAGGCAAGTTATTTAAGCATATATTTTGTATAGGCATTTGTTTTTTGCTAGAGTTGCCAATTTGGCTAAAATTCAGTGTAGATGATGGAAGTATAAAGATCTAGATTACACTTATATCTAAAGTTGTAGAGTTAGTATAGAAGCTAAATGGAATGAGTTCTAGCAAACAAGATCAACATTAGGTGATAACCATAGTAAGCAAACATAGTTTTTCTATTGGCTAGTGTTTTGGGCACATGATGAGGCTAATCTTGATGTTGTTGTACAATACTCAAATACTTGTTATACCTGAATTGAAATGATATAATGTTGCAAGTGCTGCATGATTGGTTGTACTTGACACCCCTGAGTTTTTGGTCCAATCCGTAAAACCTAGCCTTATGCAGGTTATCTAAGCATACATGTTGTAGCACATGCAATCATCCCTCTCATGCATGGATAGGATGTAGGATCTATTTTTGGAATGAACCAGTTGGATAGGTATGATGGTGGTAGGTACTCGTACATTGGCTCGATGTGTTGGAGATGTTCAATATTCTATTAAGTAGAGAATGTATGAAGCAATCTTAGAATGTCAGATAGTTGGGACCAAGTCATGGTTAAGGAGGAATTTAACACGCAAATGAAAATATTTTCTAGAGAAGTAGTGAGTACAATGGTTGCCATCCATGTAGCTCAAAAAATGGATTTCCATTTATATGGACATCAATATCATATTTGTGTATGTACAAAATGAAGGAGCAAGTAAGCCCAATAATGAAGAAACTAAAGATGAGAACATGACTCAAATCAAGACCAAGACAACAAATCAATAAGTAGAAGATTGGATAAGAAGATAAACATTAAGGAATCATATCATAAATGCTTAGAAAAAATTATTAAGGGGGAGTTTTGGAATATTATAACTATATTGGTAATGAATCTAGAAAGCTCTAGATCTAGTTTTGTTTTGAGACCATGGTTTAAGTAACCCATTGTATTTATTATAATGAAGGCTATATAAAGGTTTTTAAAGTTTGTTATAAGCTGCCTCAAGTAGTCAAGCTCGTTGGAAGTGGCCAATGATACAAGCATAGGTTGAGATGAGCCGCAACTCATCCGCGTGGTTGTTTTCTTGTTATTGGTTAATGATTTCTGTCTCACTTTATTTTTATTTCTAACAAGTTTGGACACTCTCTCCGCTCATGGAAAACGCCACCCTCCTATAGGTTCTACACACTCCCCACCCATGGAAAAATGACCCCCCTGACCCTCATGTGAATCCCTCTCCTCCGCCCCAAGAAGGCTCACAATTTTCTTGCATGGCAATACATGGATCCATCTTGAAAATCAAGGTGGGTTCTTTTTCTATCACTGGATAATGTTTTCCCTCTATCCCAACGACCCCCCATATATCTTCATAATTGTGGGTGGTTGGTTTCCCAACTACCCAAACTTAAGTTATGAAAGATAAGTAACAATTAGGTTTTTTATTTTTTTAAATAAAACGTAATTAATTATATCTACAAACAGGAAAATACAAGTTGTGCATACATCTTTCTCTATATGCATTATCCAACGTCCACTTATTTTGGCATATATGAAGATATTTCCCTTTCTCTCACTGAAATTTGAAATTCCTTCAACAATATCTACCAGATTTCTAGTAGATTCAATTCACCCCATCCCATCCCATCCCAATGCAGCTCTTTCTGACGATATTTTACATGAAGAGACCACCTATAAAATGTAAAAACAATTCATCGACCACTAATAAAATTAGATGAAAGAACATTTTACATGACCACATTTATAAAGGACAAAGTTGCTTTTCCATGACCACATCCATCAAGGACAAAGTAGCAAGGTGTGACAAAGTCGCTTAAAAGGTTTTCGACCCCGCAGCATATCTTACACTTCAAGATCCTCCAGCAACAATATAGGCAAAGGAATCAGAATAGGCATGGGCAGAGACTGATCCAGATCGAGGATCCAAAAGCAAAGACAACAGTAACAGAGGTACCAACACCATCAGCAATTGTTTAAGCACCACTAGCAGAAGGAGCAATTGTATTCATATTAAAGTGAAAACTACCTTATCTAGCCCATTGAGATGGAGAAGAAACTGAAAGGAATATCGTATATCAGTATAAATATTGTGGGAAATATAAAATTTGAGGATGATCATAAACTTCAACAGACACATTATCAGCCACGATACCATACAGCAAAAATCCCTGATGGAATCGCCATTTTTTTCAAATATAAGGCAAATACTCTTGCGATATAGTATCATAGGGCTCCAGCTGTAATGAGGAACCATGAAACGGAATATATCTCACTTGGAAAACTACGGTGAGGCCATCCATGGGTTTATGATTTTATATAAAATCAATTGGGAACATCGGCCCTTCATAGAGAAAAAGCAAACAAACTTAAACGCATAAAATTCATGAATAACTTAAAAACCGTTTGAAGCATGAACATATTCATATACAGTCAACCAAATTCCAAGTTTAAACCTATGACCTATCTATCATTCGAGGTTTATGTAAAAGCGTCCTCGGCCATTATAATATTAAAATTGACGTAGAAAACATCCATCAGATCTTATGTTGTACTCCCAAGTCTATAATTGTCAATTGGGTTAGTTCATTTATATTATAGCCGCATGAAATCAACCCAACATCGTGTCAAATCTACCCTATAGTGCCTCAGTGAACTGCAAACTAAACCACGCCAACGATTCATCAGAAACATTTATTATGAAACAATTTATTTAGGTTTCCTCGTTTATATTAAAGCAGATTGAAATTAACCCAACATCGCGTCAAATCTACCCTATATTGCCCGGGTAAACTGTAAACCAAACCAAGCCAATACTTCATCGGAAAGATTTATTATGAAACAATTTATTTAGTATCAATATTGTTTAAACCCTTGAACGCTGAGACAAGGGAATAAAGGGTATCCGTTTGCCCATAGCCAATGGCCGAGGAAAGGAACTCAGTTAACTTTGTCTTTATTTGGTACTAGAGTTATTTTGAACTATTAAAAGTTGAGAAAATGGAATATTGTGTACCTGTTTGCCTAGCGCTGATGGCTTGAGGACAGGAACCCTGCTGTCTTTCACAACTCTGGTCTCTGCTCGTCTCCCAGACAGAGCTGAGCTCGCCTTTGGAATGAACAATGTTCAACTTGGAGCAAGTAATATGTGATATTTTCCTATTAAATACACAAACAGCCTTTAATTTACAAAATATACGAGGATAAGATATAATGATAAATCATTTCATACAGCCATGAAAAATAATATTAATAAATCTAAAAAAAATAAAGAGAGGACGGTTTGAGCCAGGAGTCTAAGGAATATAAAAACATTTAGTGGAAAATGAACAATAGATTAAGATACCTCAATGGAATCCATGAGGAATCGACATGCAGCGTGGTGAGTTGATTTAACTCCCCATTCTCGGCTCTATTTCTCCAATTATGCTTCAAGCTCCAGCAGATTCAGATCCAATTCACGTTCCAGCCTTTACAACTTTACAATTTCACATATACAGCAACACGACATATAACATGAAAAAGACAGACACGCACCAGGAAAACAAAGAAGAAGAAGCAACCACAAAAAAATTCACAGAGATCACATGGGAAGCGCTTCCATAGACCGACATAAACAAAGGAGACAGAGACCAAAACGTAACATAGATAAAGGAGGAGGTGAATGTGAATAATCAGAGCTGAGAGCAGCTTCCTTTCTCTCTGTAACAACTTTCATTGAATTAAATTCTTTCGTTCTATCTCGAACCGACCTCTTCTCTCTCTCTCTCCACTGATATTTGAAACTCAGATGATAACACTTTACAATAATCTCTAAAAATTAAGTTCAGTAGATTCATTGCACTCCATCTAGCACTATCCGCTATTTTGCATGGACAGACCACCTGTAAAATGAAATAATAATTCATATCGGAGCATTAATAAAATTAAATGGAAGGAACATTTACTATGAATGACAGACATTAAAGGACTATAGTAAATTAACATAAATAGTGTGAGGAATTGAAAATTTTGAAGCGCTCACCCGCCAGGATACCATACGTCCAATAACCCTGATGGATTTGCCACATTTTTCCATCTACCTTGCACAATTATTCTTCATCTTTATAAATGGAAACTGGGCTTTCTCAGCTAGACGAACGACAGTGCTCGGATTTGAGCGTCCTCGTGAGGATGGAAACACAGGTCTGCCAGACAATGAAAAGAAAATGCATCTGAAAGGTCATCGAAATGAAACCGCGGCCCCCATTACAGTGCACAGGGTATAGGTCCGCCAGACCAAAAAAATGCAGGTGAAAGGTCATCGCAATGAAACAGCGGCCACCATAATACTGCACAGGTTATATTAGGCGGCTCCGTATTTCCTTTTAACATGCCACGAACCACACGCACCTCAAGGGAAATGCACCGACCACCCTCGCACGCATGAGAAGACGCAGTCATTAAATGTTACGTATCCTAGTTAAAAGAAAAGCTCTCTAATCAATCATGATTATTTTATTTACCTCACCGACATATGCTCTGTATATCTCACCGACATATAGCAACGGCTCGGCATGCTTTTTTTTCAAACTTTCACCGACATTTATCTTCATGACCTGCTAAAAAATGATAGGGAGAATTGCCAGTTTTTCGTTTAGATTTTATTTAGAAAGAAAGAAATTAGTTTAGTTTACAGTACAGTTTGTTTCTTCATTTGATGTGTTTGGTTATTTTTCTATAAAATTTTATAATAAATGTATCTACAAATTTTTCATTGAATAAATTACTTAAAATTCAATAAAAATACTTAATTATATAGGTTATATTTTTAAATAGAAAACAAGATAAACCATAAATTTATGGAATGGAGTTGTTTTTAGTGCAATTTTTTGGACTTTACGGTGTGGGGATTTGGCGGAAACATTTATTTGAAGTGAAATCTTGATTTGTACTATTTAAACTGGTTTTTTATATGGATTTAGCGCCCTGAAAAACCCCTAGGGCATTTAGATTGTGCAGAGTTGCCCATCAAACTTGTGACTTCAATAAATTTTTGCCAGATTTTAGAAAAATTCGACAAAAAAAACCACCAAAAAATCACCCAAAAAACATTTGAAGTGAAATCTTGATTTGTACTATTTAAACTGGTTTTTTTACTGTATATATGGATTTAGCGCCCTGAAAAACCCCTAGGGCATTTAGATTGTGCAGAGTTGCCCATCAAACTTGTGACTTCAATAAATTTTTGCCAGATTTTAGAAAAAATTGACAAAAAAAACCACCAAAAAAACTTCCAAAAAATCACCCAAAAAACAACCCGTAAACCTATTCCTATAGTTTTTATTAATAGAGACATGATGATATTCCTATATAGTAAAACAAATTCCAAAATTAAACTTTACCCTAAGATTCGATATTAAGTGTTATGTTAATATAAAGTCGTGGATCATAAAATCTATAAAGATTAACACAAACCTAGGATTCGATATTAAGGGTTAGGTTACATTCAATTAACAAAACACAAAAATATTTGTACTAGTTTTTTAGGGGGCTAAGTGCATATTGTAATTGGTTTTTTTTTGTCAAATTCATATTAGTTTGGGTTTGACAAAAAAAAATTGCAAAATACTATAACATAACTATACATTGAATATATAATTTTTTAAAAATATTTAATTTATTTATGGTTATTTGATTGGATATCAATTGAATATCTTATGTCTTTTGCTTCTTTAAGGTGCTCATTACCCATATTAATTAACAAAAGTGCATAGATCACATCAAGATGGGCATTTATGATACATTTTGTTTTGTGAAATTGATAAAATTATTGCTAATGAGTATAATCATTTTATATTCTTATTATAAAAATGGCTAATGATTATTATATTCTAATAAAAAATATATTATTTAAACTTACATATATAATTTAAAATGATTATTTAGAATCACATATATAATTTTAAAAAAATTATTAATAGTATATGAGATATATTTTTATTTTTACATTATATTTTTATGGGGTAGAAGTGACTTATGTTTTTGTGCCAAGGTAACTACATATTATAGATTTTACACTATTAATGAATGAATGATATTCAAAATAATAAAATGTTTATAGTACAAATAAATATAAAATTTCTCATATTCATAAACCAAGATATAATAGAAATTTATGATAGGACCTCTATACCTATGTCTAACAATAAAATTTTCGTAAGACCGTATCCACAAACTATAAAAAGCCAAATGTAAACTATTAATAATTATTTCTATGTTGCAATACAAATAATGTTAATTTAGAAAATTTAATAATGCATTTAATTACAATTTAAAATGAATCTAATTATAACATTTTAAAATTCTAAATCTTTGTATTTTTATTATTTTCTACTTTTATTTAGCTATATTTAAACTAAGTGGCAAGGACTAGCTACTATGTAGCCCTTGTTTATATTTGTATTGGTGTAAAGTTTTTTATTATATTACAATCTTAAGTGTAGTTCTTTTAATTTATGTTTTTACTGGTGGTTAATTTTTTATTAAGTTTATGATGAAATTTCAAATTTGGTATATTTTAAAATATATAGAGAGAACAGAATAATATGAAAATAATTAAATAGAATAAGAAAAGAAATCAATTCCAAAAAAAAATTATGTAAATAGAAAAGAAGTTATATCTAAATTATATTTAGAATAAAAAGAGTTTATGTGTTATCATTATAAACAAAAGGGTATAAAGTAAAGAAAAAAGAAAACAAATGTAAAAATCTTATAAGTAAAATTGAAAATTGAAACATCTATTTAGCCTCGTTTATATTTGTTGGTGTAGATTTTTTTATTATATTACAATCTTAAAGTGTAATTCTTCTTAATTTATGTTTTTACTGTGGTTAATTTTTTCGTTTATAATTTTTTTATTAAATTTATGATGAAATTTAAGTTTGGTTATTTTATATATTATATAGAGATAACAGAATACTATGAAAATAATTCAATAGGAATAAGAAAAGGAATCACTTCATAAATATATATATATATATATTGGAAAAAGTATATCTATTTATATTTATAATAAAAAGAGCTTTCATCTAATTAATTTATAAAAGAAAAAAAGAAGGAAAATAAAGTAAAGAAAGAAAAAAATTGTGAAAATCTTATATAGTAAAATTGAAAATTGAACATACATAAAACATTTTAGTGATTATAGAAATGTAAATTTTTATTAAGGGTTTTGGAGTTATTTTAGTGTAACGCCTCTAGTCATTACAAGTGTTTGTCAGTGATTTTTGTTTAATGCTATTTAATTGAGGTAAATGAGACTTTGTAGTTAAAGGCTTAGAGAAAAGCCTAATGAAACTCAAAAGCATATTTAATGGAATTTAGATAGGAATAGATATGTTTTTTATTATTATTAAGGATTAGAGGAGACTTAGAACTCTCGGGAGGCTGTGAACGAATTTGCTAACTTCCATACAGTTGT
Source organism: Pinus taeda (assembly GCA_000404065.3). Classification (NCBI taxonomy): domain Eukaryota; kingdom Viridiplantae; phylum Streptophyta; class Pinopsida; order Pinales; family Pinaceae; genus Pinus; species Pinus taeda. Next base: position 32,702 of record APFE031357497.1, read on the forward strand.
GACAGTTAAAGTTCTTGGTTCCTCTCATTCCCTAGGGACAAATGGATCTCAGTGGGATGAAAGGGGGTTTTGATGATTATTTTTTGGGGAAAAGGAAGAGATAGAAGGGAACTGCAAGACCTGACTAGTATTGGTAAGTGTATTAGCACGCCACTGTGGAGTAGAATTCTTGAGCTCGGCTGGAACGACTCCAGTACAGACAAAGGTCTGTAAATTCTTAGGCTGGACCTTGGAGGGGTCTCGATGCCTGTAGAATGACTTGATTCGGTCATAATCACAACAACTGCTCTGGAAGTTAGGGAAGCTTGGGGGGAGATACGGACATGATTGACGTTCTCATTGGAAGAGAGGAGAGCGCTCTTCAGATTGAGTTCCTCGGTTGCCTAATCCTATACAGGTGTGTTTGAAGCTTTGATGTTTTGAAATAAAAGGTTTGAAAGTGCATGTATTTTGAGTTTCACTAGTGCATATGAAATTTCTATATAGACATTGTTAAACTCAGTCAATGTGCAATACAAATGGAGCTATAAATTTAAGTTCCATATTATAAGCATGTAATGTAAGTGAACACGCGTATATGAGCTGAGTTGGAACCCTTGCAAGAAAAGAAGATATTCACAATTCGATATTGTTGTAACCTAAGTGTGTAGACAAAAGACGTAGGCTTAGTCATGGGAAGCTAGTTGAGGACATGGCATGTTAGGTAGTTTTGCAAATAAATTGGGTCGAGTTAATTCAACCCTCAGTAGAAACACCGAAAGCTTGAACAGTCATGTACCCATCAAAGGAAAACAATAAAGAAATCCTTGTGGGCTGTGACGGATTCGGAAGGCCTCCAGTTTCCACAAAACCCGAGGTTGGAGGGGAGAGTGTATCCAACTAACTATGGAAGACCATCAAAGTGTAGGTAAAATCTATAGTAAACATATGCAAGTTAATTAATAGTATCACTAATCTTTAATAGTAACCGATAATATTGCTTTAAAACAAGTAAAGACAAAATAGAGCAAGTATTGCAGAGGCTATGGCATTTTATTTGTACAATGGTTTCACCTGGCCTTAACTCTCGAAAAATAGGGAAGAACTATTTCGTGCCAAATAATAATAAGAGAAAATAGAAAAGATTTCTTGAACAATTACAAGAAAAACGGTATGTGTGTGGAAAGTAAGTAGAGATCTTTCGTAGCAATTAAATTAAGCATTGTCACAAAAATGATAACCGCATAGAGCGAGAATAGACCCTCATGGAAAGGGTTTCATATACCAAGGGTCTAACCATAACATAATCCAGGAATTGCAGTATCACTGTAAAATAATGAAGATATATAATCTGCCAATTCTTGAGGAGGAAACATTTGTTACATCCAGAAAACCAAGAACCCAGAAAGTTGTCATGTTCTTAACAAATACATGGAGAGTAGGGTTCAACGTCGTTGACAAACCCTATTCAGGGATGGTTAGAACTCTATATTACAGAAAACGTATTCTAGTAAGAAGCAGAGTCCGCACAACCATCCTTTAAGATGAACCATCAAATACATACAAACCTTGGAAAACAAGGCACCTGGTTAATGTCTAGTGTATTTGAGGTACTTCCCTCCAAAGGATACATCAGTGGAGAAAATAAGAAGATGAACCTTTACCTGCAACCCAACATATTGAGTTAGACGTTCGGGTGAATCATAGGAAGGTTAACCCTGAGAAGGTAAAGGTGAGAAGATTACATGTAGATGAAATGTTGTGAACCACCACCGTGAGACCACCCTGCATTTACCAGAAGAACAAAATATTTCATTAATCGACGAAGTCAGGGTGTACCGTGTACCAGAGTCGAGATTGAACAAGCCACTCCGAGCTATTAACCTCGAACTAAGACCCTACAAAATAGTCGAGGAGGCAAGCAAGTTAGAGTCATAAATGCTTCTGAGCGAGAGGGTTTCTCAAGAAACAAAGAAAAATATAAAGAAGGGTAGAAATTCGGTTGAAATAACATACCAAACACACCTGTAAGGGCGATAAACTAGTTTTTGAGGTGCAAACCCTCAGCGTAACATAGGAAAAATCCATATGTTGCAGAGTGGCATTGTCGAAGCAAGGGAAGGAAGAATGAACATTGTTAGTAAGGGTTTGGGAGGGTAGTTACCCTAACGGCCCTCCAAATGACCACAGTCGATGATCAAGGATGAGGAGTCGATGGTGTAGATGAAAACAAGTGGCTAGCACATCGAGGAACACATAAAGTTTGAGAAGCTCCGTAGATTAATGCTTTGTGTCACACATAGCTTCAAAACTTAACCTTATGAAGTTGAGTTAACCAAAGTTGTGGACATAAATCATTATAGAACCCTTATAAATATGTATGCTTCCAAATCTTGGTGTAACTAGTAAAAATACATATGACATGTCTAAGATAAAACATCCTTGAAGGTTTATTGCATACAATGAAGGTAATTTTGATATAGTATAGATTAGTAACCATGATCGAATAATAAATTTTTTATATTTTTATCCTGCTACTATGAGATAAATGTATTCGATGTGTGTATGTGTTACATTCACCATTGCCATTATTTTTTTGGGTTGTGTTTGTATTTTTACG
>APFE031357507.1:0-12525 GCA_000404065.3 Pinus taeda
TTAGTCTCTGTTTCCTTTCACTTCATTAGAACACTATACTACCGAGCATTACTTGGGCAAAACAGCCTCGGATTGAGTTACTCTTTGAAAGAACAAACGATCCCGGATTGACTTAATAATGTGGAATAATTAGTGGTGTGAGGGACCCTAGTTATAGCCCTACAACTAGGATTACCTACGATATCTTAATTTCCATGATTTTGAGTGCCTAAACAGAGATCTGCTACAAGAGTGAGTTGCCACCAAGTACAACACTTGTACCATAGAGGCAAACCAGAAACATAATGCCAACAACACCTACATTCATTAGAGAGATACATGAAGCACTTTTTTTTTTTTTTTTTTTTTTTTTTTTTTTTTTTTTTTCTGATAGTCCTACTAGCCACCTCAATGAAGTTTTCAACCAATAGGTTTGCCTATGCACCTCAAAGGATGTTTTCACCTAGTATCTTTTCTTTTTCTCTCTTTTTTCTCTTTTTTCTAACCCATTGACCACCTCATGGAGGTTTTAAATCAACGAGCCAATCTCTGGCACCTCAAATGAGGTTTTCACCTGAGTTTTTTATTTTTTTATTTTTAATTTTCTACCCTACCCTACTTGAAAAACAAAATTACTTTCAAGTATAAGAATACTTCCAATGGAGCCATGTGCACATCAAGATGATAAATAAACTAATGTGTAGGCTTGAAATATATTATTTGACATGTACCTAGGTTTTAGATACCAAATGATTTGAATTTAAGGATCAAGCACAATTGAAGAAGAGAGTGTTCCCCCAACTTAATGACTGTCTGGAACCATATTTCAATATAATTGTGATGCCCCTGGTCCACTTGCTGATTTGGATCATTTTGGATGTATTCTTCTTCTATGACCTTCAAATCTTCATATTTTTGTTGATTGTTCTCTTGAACACATGGAGGATTTGATGGTAACCATGAGGGAGCTTTCTCAGTCTCTAATTTTGTTGTCTGCTCTTCATCAAGTGAAACCCATGATTCTTTGATCTTCTCTTTTGAATCTTCTTTTTCTGCATGTTGTCCTTCAATGGCATCAAGAGAATCTTTTTTTGAATATTCTTCCTGAGCTGAGATGAATACCATTGAGATCGAAAGGAGAAATTTAGAAGTGTTGTAACTCAACATTATAAGTGGGCCGAACTACTTCATTGTGTGGGTTTGGAAATGATGGTATAGGTAGTTGAGTGGGAATGGATATTTGAGATGGATGTGGTTGTGGTTGTGGTTGTGGTGTAGGTGAATGGTAGGGATAACATGGATTTGGGTATGGAGGATATTGAGGAAAATATTGAGGATATTGTGGATGGCTTCTGTAAGTTCCTTTCCAACCTTGTTGCCAAGATTGCTTTTGGGGTTGAGATGGCTAATGTTTCTGAGGAAAGGGTGTGTTCCAATTATTTTGAGATGGATGTGCATAAGATTGAAATTTCGAATTAGGTTCTTGCATCATACTTGGTTGAATAGACTACCATGGTCCTCTTGAATCTACATAACATAGTTGCATTGGCAATTGACTTGCTCCATTGTCCTATTGGTAAACTTCCTTCAACCTTGGTAATGAGGGGAAATATTAAACATCACATGATTCTGCATTGATGACACAAATATCATCATCTTATTTTTTCTCATTTTGAATTCTTAACATTTCTACTTGTTCACTTAGATTGCTAAGAATTTTTGTTTTAATGTTATCAAGCAAATTTCCAAGTTTAGCTTGACTTACCGATCTTAATGTTGATTTACTTACTCTTGCCCTTCCTCTTGATATGTGTTTGCATATTTCACAAATTTATTCAAATGATAGTTGGTATACATCACCTCCACTCATGAGATCAAAGAGATCAACCCACTCATCCCTAATTGTTCTAAGTAAGAGGGTTTTTAGTGTGCTAGATCCTAAATGATGTAGTTTTTCCCACTTAAAATTATACATGAAACTCTCTATTAGATCCTCTAGAGTGTCATCTTCTCTTTGATTCATTCTAAAGATTTCTTCTATAATATTGTGATATTTATATTTTTCTAGAAATATAGTTTGCATATCATTCCATGATCTTATTGAATTAGTCCCTAAACTCATGAACCATTTAAGAGCTCTATCCTTCAATGTTGCCAGAAACAATCTCAGTTTTTGAGTTTTTAATAAGTAACCATAAGATCTACAAACAATTTCAAATTCAAAGAGAAAGGTTTCCGGGTCCTCTGACCTTAGACCATGAAATTGTGGAAGAAGAGATGGAGGGATGTTCTTCATGTGCACACTACCATTAGTATCTTGAATGAGAAATCTGAGAGGGTCTTCCTCATTGTATCATATCCATCCATTTCTTCTAAATTATTTGTCATCTTCTTCTTCTACTTGCAAAAGTGAATGGTGATGTGGCTCTTACTGCACCACATGCTCAAATGGGGGAAGGGGTGGGGGTGGGTTGGTGTTGGAGATTTTTTTTGTTTTTATGATTGAATGAAAACACTAATGCAATGCAATTTTCTATTTTTGAATGAAATATGCATAATTAAATTATTTTCTTTTGGCAAAAAGTAAAAAGAAATGAATCAACTAGGGAAGAAAAAAAATTCATACTTTGACACCTCCCTGGCAATAGCGCCAAAAAGTGATAAGCCTCGGTATTGCAACAAGAATGCTGCAACTCCTAAGGCTACTGACTTTAATTATCAACCCAAGGTTCATAAAAGTTAAGAGGTATCCGAACTATATGTGCAACATAAAATGTGTCATTCTTTGCCTTCATGATGTAATGGAGTGCATGTACTGAAATCAAATCCTAAACTAATTGCAGAAAATGAACTGCTCGAAATGGAAACCCTAACCTATTGCAAGAAATAAAGCACAAGGAAAGAAACATATTCTAATTACATAAATATCATGAACTAAATGTAAAAGAAACCTAACTTAACCCTATTTATCACATGTGATGATTTAAAATAATTGGGCATGGAATTTGATCTAGGGAGTATTAACTGTTGCATGCATGTGATAATTAAGAAATAAAAATAACTATTGTTCTTTATCTTTTCATTTTATAAATGCAAATGCTAATCTTTCCTTTCTTTGGCATGGGAAACATGTGTGGAGGAAGAGGGGTACAATGGTTGTGATGGCATGGAGGTTAAGTAGAGGCCTAATCCCAACTTCAATGATGATTTTTTTAAATTCGGGCTCAAAATCGGCTACTATAGGATTTCCTACAGGATGTGCTAGTTCCTACAGGATCCCCTATTTTATTACAAGAACAGGTCGAAAGCTTAGGAAGTGGTCTAGAAGGTGGAATGGAGCTTGGGAAAGGTGGATAATGGAAGAATAAGGCATGGATGTGGTGGAAATTACCCATAACTCAAGCAAGGGCTTCGAGATGGGTGGATTTGCTCAATGGAAATGACAATTTTTGCTTATAAAACAAGAATTCAGATTGAGATTTTAGAGGATTTTGGCGACATGGGTGAATGAGGATTCGATGAGGTGAACGAGATGAGATCTCCCCACAATGAAGAAGATCCTACAACAACAGACATTATTATCTGCATCTATCCACAAATTCATCTATACATGGGAAAGATTTATTAAATAACGGAAAATTACTAGTCTAAAATCTAGAAATTTAAGAACTAGTGAGCTAGTAAATCTCTCAAATGGCTAACCTAATCAAGTGAAAATGCAATGGGGTAATTTTTTATTATAAATATAATTTTTTTTTTATTAATTAAGGTGGAATCAACTTGATTGAATCTTGTTAGTATGCTCTAAAAAATAGCATAAATTTATTGTTCTTTGCTACAAAGGAGTTCCAGAAATCTAGATTTGGGAATAAGGAAACTAATCCAAGTAGCTCAATGATTACTATGACCTTCCAAATATTTCCCAAGGATGAAAAGATTCTTGTGATCCTGCAAAAGAAATTACATCAACCATTTAACCCAATCTTGCAACAAGAAATCATTAATACTAAATGCAGAAATAGAAAGAAATAAGAACAAGAGATGCATGTGAATAAGAACTGAAAATAATAAAAACAAATGATACAAAATGGCTATGAGGCTCATGGTATGGCCAAGCCCAAGGAAACTTAGATTCTTATGGAGGAGAACAATATTTAGAAGCTGAACATGACACCAATCTTCATTATTTTCATCAATACATTTACATCCCTGCAAGAAATGACAACAGGGCTGCAAAAATACGAGTTTTCTCCACAATAAGACTAACAAAAATCTACCCCTAGAGGAAACTTCGACTTGGTACTTATAAAAAATGATTAGGAATAATTCCCCATGAAAGGAGGAAGATTCGCCCACCAAAATCCCTTGATTAGTGGATCTGGTTCCCAATACTAGTTATCTGCATTAAATGGTAGGGAACACATTCCTGGATTTTCTCGATCACTGGAGTTCCACAATCTGTGCTATAATTCCATAATATCTTGTTGATTTATCATTTAATATTGATCCTCCTGTAGTAGGGATAAAGTCCCTAAATTATCTCCTCCTCCAAATTTTCATAATCTGTCCAATATTCTCATAATATTCCACAAAAATAAATAATATTAGGCACAAATATGCAATTATTCATAAACCTTCATGATGAACATATTAAAGTTAAAAATACATTATCTAATGCAAAAAGAGAGGTTTAATAGGCTGAAGTATGGTTAGATGGGCCTTAATTTATGTTTAATTTAGAGGCATGGGCCCTAATTTATGTCTAATTTAGAGGCCCATCAGGTGCAATTCAACTTGCGAAGCTGAATGGGGAAGTATTTCCTAGAAGGATTAATGGGAGTAGGTTGAAGATTTATAGGGATGATCCTACCCCTACAAAATGACTACATGGCCGCAGGAAAGTCTTAGTGCTTCTGGCAGTTGAAAGAAAGTGCATGACTATAAACTACTTTGTCAAGGAAAAAATTTATCAAAGAAGGTTGCGTGATGTTTTGGAAAGTAACACAGGTGGAAACTGCCACGAGGTAGCTGCACCACAAGAAGTATTTCCATGGGTCTTGCCTAGAAAGTGACCATTGGAACAACTATAATTGATTTGACAATGATTTTTCAGTTAAAAGGGGCGGGGGAAGTGCATTTAAGGCACAAATTGGGGAAAATAGTCCACCAAAATCACATTTATGAGGAATATTTATGGGTGAACTGTCAGTTTGAATTCGAATCAGGTTATAAATATCACACCTCGCTCCACACTTAGACACTTGTTTCTCCTGAGAAAAATAAACAACTACCTTAAGATTTAGTTGCAACTCCAGACTTCTTAGCAGGGTTCACAACCTGTACTCTACTTTATCTTGGCAAACAAACTTCAACTCTGAATGCTTTAGCTTGGAAATACAAATTCAACTCCAAGGCCACTGATTTGATCTCTAACAATGGAGTTGTGGTTAGCACTGGTGCTAGTGGGATCTAATACTCGTCCAAGATATCTAACGTTTGCATCTAAGCTTTGGTAAATGCATCTCACATAAAACTGAAAAAATTTGAGGGAAGACGACATCCACAACCTGCTTGGTAAAAATTCATTTGGCAGTATGCGATGGTGGAGTTAAGGATCGTAGAAATGTCATTTTGAGGTATCGAATGCTAAGAAAAATGTCATATTTTGATTCTATAAATTTCATTTGGAGGTACCGAGTATGCTAAGATAAGTATTATAAACACTAAGATAAACATGGTTGACCATGGTTGATTTTCATATTGAGACAATATTTGTCGCAATGCGACGTTGGACCATGGTTGACCATGCTTAACCATGGTTGATTTTCATAACAACAAATTTTTTATGACAATGTGATGTTCAACCATGGTAGATCATGATTGACCATGGTTGGCTATGATTATCATATTGAGACAATCTTTGTCATAATGCGATGTTGGATCATGATTGAGAAAATGATTCATTTTCATATAGATACAATATTTGTCACAATGTGACGTTGGACCATGGTTGACCACGATTGATTTTCTAAAACATGATTGACCAAGGTTGAGCATGGTTGAATAATATTAAATCCAGGGGACTAATATAATAAACCTAAGGTATCTCTACCCTAAGTTAAATATTATAAACACTAAAATAGACATGGCTAACCATGGTTGACTATGGTTGATTTTCATATTGAGGAAATGCTTATCACAACTTGAAATTGGACCATGCTTGACCATGATTGATTTTCAAATGGACAAAATCTTTGTCACAATGCAACATTGGACCATAGTTGACCATGGTTGATTCTCATATTGGGATAATATTTGTCACAATGCGACATTGAACCATGATTCACCATGATCTATATTATAAACCAAAGAGAATAATAAACCCTAGGGATTAATATTAAAAGCCTAAGGTATATATAGCCTAAGATAAATATTATAAACCCTAAAGTAAAATAAACATGCTTGACCATGGTTGATAATGGTTGATATTATAAACCCTAGGGATAAATATTAAAAATCCAAGGTACAAATATTATAAACCCAAGATATATAAAGCCTAAGATAAATATTATAAACACTAAAATAAGCATCGTTGACAATGGCTGACCATGGTTGATTTTCATATTGAGACAATCCTTGTCACAATGTGACACTCAACCATGGTTGACCATGTTTAACAATGGTTGATTTTCATATCAACACAATCTTTGTGACAATGTAGTGTTTGACCATGATTGACCTTGGTTGACCATGATTGATATTATAAACCCAACGAAATAATGAACCCGGGGGTTTGAGCTTGTAAACCGAAGGGATTAATATTAAAACCTCAAGGGATTATGTACCCAAAGGAATAATATTAAACCTAAGGGACAAATATTATAATCCCAAGGTATATAAAGCCTAAGATAACTTCTAAAAACTCTAGAATAAACATTGTTGACAATGGTTGACCATGGTTGATTTTCATATTGAGATAATCCTTGTCAAAATGTGACGTTCGACTATGGTTGACCATGCTTAACCATCGTTGATTTTCATATCAACACAATCTTTGTGATAATGTGACATTCGACCATGGTTGACCATGATTGATCATTGATGGCCATGTTTGATTTTATAAAACATGGTTGACCATGGTTGATCAAGGTTGACCATGATTGAGCATGGTTGACTATGGTTAACAATGATTATCATATTGAGACAATATATTTCAATGCGACGTAAATTATAAACCCAAGGAATATAAACCCAAAGATAAATATTATAAGGCTTAAAATAAACATGGTTTACCATGGTTGAGCATGGTTGATTTCCATATTGAGATAATATTTCTCACAATGTGATGTTGGACCATGGTTGACCATGGTTAAGACAATTATTGATTATAAACACCACTAAAATAACCATGGTTGACTGTGGTTGATTTTCATATTGAGGCAACGCTTATCACAATGTGACATTGGACCATGGTTGACCATGATTTAGTTTCAAATCGACAAAACATTTGTCATAATACAACATTGGACCATGGAATATTAAGACAATATTTGTCACAATGCAACATTGGACCATGGTTCACCATGATCTATATTACAAACCAAATAGAATAATAAACCCTAAGGATTAATTTTAAAATCATAAGGTATATAAACCCTGAGATAAATATCATAAACCATAAAATAAAATAAACATGTTTGCCCATGGTTGATCATGGTTGAAAATGATTGATATTATAAACCCAAGGGAATAATAAAACCTAGTGATAAACACTAAGAACCTAAGGGACAAATATTATAAACCCAAGGAATATAAATCCAAATATAAATATTATAAATGCTAAAATAAACATCTGTGACAATGGTTGATTTTCATATCAACACAATCTTTGTGACAATATGACACTGGACCATGATTGATAGTGGTTGACCATGATTGATATTATAAACCCAACGGAATAAAAAGTCCAATGGATATATCTTATAGACCCAAGGGAATAATAAACCCAAGGGATTAATATTAAAACCCCAAGGGATTATATACCCAAGGGAATAATATTAAACCTAAGCAACAAATATTATAAGCCCAAGGTATATAAAGCCTAACATAAATATTATAAACACTAAAATAAACATCATTGACAATGGTTGGCCATGGTTGATTTTCATATTGAGACCATCCTTGATCTATAGACCCAAGTGAATAATAAACCCAAGGGATTAATATTAAAACCCCAAGGGATTATGTACCCAAGAGGATAATATTAAACCTAAGGGACAAATATTATAAACCCAACATATATAAAGCCTAAGATAAATATTATAAACGCTAAAATAAATATCATTGACAATGGTTGGCCATGGTTGATTTTCATATTGAGACCATCCTTGTCAAAATACGATGTTCGACCATGGTTGACCTTGCTTAATGATCATTAATTTTCCTATCAATACAATTTTTGTGACAATGCAACATTCGACCATGGTTGACCATCATTGACCATGGATGGCCGTGTTTTATTTTATAAAAGATGGTTGACCATGGTTGATCAAGGTTGACCATGATTGACCATGGTTGACGATGATTATCATATTGAGACAATCTATGTGAATGTGATGTAAATTATAAAACCAAGGCATGTAACACCTAAGATAAATATTATAAACCCTAAAATAAACATGGTTGACCATGGTTCAGCATGGTTGATTTCAATATTGAGACAATGTTTCTCATAATGTGACATCGGACCATGGTTGAGCATGGCTGATTTTCATAATGAGACAATCATTGTCACAATGCGACATTCGACCATGGTTGGCTATGATTGACCATGATTGCCCATGATTTATATTATAAACCCAAGGGAATAATAAACCCAAGGCATTGATATTATAAACCAAATGGATTAATATTAAAATCCCAAGGGATTATGAACCCAAGCATATAATATTAAACCTAAGGGGCAAATATTATAAAGTGAAGGTATATAAACCCTAAGATAAATATTATAAACAGTAAAATAAACATTGTTGACAATGGTTGACCATGGTTGATTTTCATATTGAGGTAATTTTTATCAATTCGACATAAATTATAAAACCAAGGTATATAAACCCTAAGATAAATATTATAAATCCTAAAATGAACTTGGTTGAGCATGGTTGATTTCCATATTGAGACAATATTTGTCACAATGCAACACTGGACCATGGTTGATCATGTGTGACCATGATTGATTTTTATATTGAGACAATTTGTCGCGTGCGACATTGGACTATGGTTGATCACGATTTATTTTCATATTGAGACAATCGTTGTCACAATGCGACATTCGACCATGGTTGAACATGGTTGGCTATGATTGACCATGGTTGACCATGATTGATGTTATAAACACAAGGGAATAATAAACCTAAAGCATTGATATTATAAACCCAGGGGAATAATAAACCAAAGGGATTAATACTAAAACCTAAGTGATTATAAACGCAAGGGAATAATATTAAACCCAAGGGGAAAATATTATAAACCCAAAGTATATAAACCCTAAGATAAATATTATAAACACTAAAATAAATATCGTTGACAATGGTTGATTTTCATATTAAGATAATCCTTGTCAAAATGCGACGTTGGACCATGGTTAACCATGGTTGATTTTCACATCAACACAATCTTTGTGACAATACGACCTTCAACCATAGTTGAACATGATTGACCATTGATGCTTATGTTTGATTTTATAAAAAATGGTTGACCATGGTTCTCCAAGGTTGGCCATGATTTACCATGGTTGATAATGATTATCATATTGAGACAATCTTTGTCATAATGAGACATAAATTATAAACCCAAGGTATATAAAATCTAAGATAAATATTATAAACCATAAAATAAACATGGTTGGGTGTGGTTGAGCATGGTTGATTTCCATATTGACACAATCCTTGTCACAATGCGACATTGGACCATGCATGACCATGATTGATTTTCATTCGAGACAATCTATAGAAATATGACGTTGGAATATGGTTGACCATGGTTGATTTTCATATTAAGACAACCATTGTCACAATGTGACATTTTACCATGGTTGCCCATGGTTGGCTATGCTTAACCATGGTTGACAATGATTGATATTATAGATCCAAGGGAATAATAAACCCAAGGGATTGATATTATAAACCCAAGGGAGTAATAAACCTAAGGGATTAATACTAAAACCCTAAGGGATTATGAACCCAAGAAAATATATTAATCCAAGGGGATAATATTATAAAGTGAAGGTATATAAACCCTAAGATAAATAATATAAACACTAAGAAAAACATGGTTGACAATGGTTGACCATGGTTTATTTTCATATTGAGACAATCCTTGTCACAATGCGATGTTGGACCATGGTTGACCTTTGCTAACCATGGTTGATTTTCATATAAACACAATATTTGTGGCAATGTGATGTTCAACTATGGTTGACGATGATTATCATATTAAGACAATCTTTGTCATAATGCAATCTTGGAGCATGGTTGAGGAAATGATTGATTTACATATTGATACAATCTTTTCCACAATGCGACGTTGGACCATGGTTGACCACACTTGATTTTATAAAACATGATTAACCACAATTGAGCATGGTTGAATAATATTAAACCGAAGGGAATAATCTTATAAACTTGAGGTATCTAAACCCTAATTTAAATATTATAAACACTAAAATAAACATGGTTGACCATGGTTTATTTTTATATTGAGACAATCCTTTTCACAATGTGACATTGGACCATGGTTGACCATGGTTAAGACAATTTCTAAAATATAAAATGAACATGGTTGGTTGTGGTGATATTCATATTGTGGTAACACTTGTCACAATGTGACATTGGACCATGCTTGATCATGACTAATTTTCATATCGACAAATCTTTGTGATAATGCACATTGGACCATGGTTGAGCATGGTTGATTTCTCATATTGAGACAATATTTGTCACAATGCGATTTTGACCATGTACACATTTAAAGTCAAACATTTAAACTCTTATCATTAAATAGATACGATCACAAACCTACAGAGCTCCAAAATTCATTCAATGAAATTTAAAAAATTCAGAAACCTTCGTAGCTGCCAAATTTATTCAATGAAATTTGAAATGAGGGTAGTAATAGTTATGAAATAGCATTTCCCACTTTTGAGTATACCAACCTCATTTGTATTGAGTGGTCAAGTGTTCGCAAATGATTATGTCTAGTCAAATCTTGACATATAAAAGACTCTCAAAGTTATCATCTGTATTTTTTAATTAAATCTAATTTTTATTATGTATTTTTATGGGTTTAAAACCACAACTTCAAGTTTTTATATATAACTGTTGTCATTTGGGTATCTTAAATTGATAAGGAATATATATATATATATATATATATATATATATATATATATATATATTGAGAAAATGGAAAAATTAAAATGAAATATTATAAATATTTTAAAAAAAAAGTGAAAGTTTTATGATTGATTAAAATTTTGGAATTATGCAAAATTTCATATTTATATTTCAAATATTCATCATTGTACTTTAGCCAAGTATTAGGTTTATAAGGTTTAAAATAAAATCATTATAGAAAAATACTTTTACAATGTTCTCATTCACAAATTGTTTTATATCTTATCAACTAAAATAAAAATTATTATAATATTTGGTTTCTCTATTTTAGAAATATATTATACAAATATACATAGATTTAGTGCCAATATTTATTCACATGGGAACTCTACCTACAATTTATGCTTTCATGATCAAGATACTTATGTTTCTAAGAGCGGATTTATGTAGCTATCTGGATCTATTATATATTCTCAATATAATACAATGCTGCTTTTTCTCTCTGAAAAATATTTATTTCAATTTTAGATTCTTGAATTATTTTATAATATGAAAGATAGAAATAAATTTAACTTAACACCCTACAAACCTTAATCATCATCTTTGGGGTTTTAAATGACACAACATGAGGCATGCAGAGACCAACAACCACTCACAACTTGGGAAATTTCTCGACTGACTGCTGGGAAATATTTCAGCTCCAATGATCCTCAAGAATTATATTTCCAATAAAAATATTTTAACTGTCAGAGTATGCATAGCAGAAAATGAAATAAATCACACACACACAACATAAATCATAAGACATCAAGTTTAACATGGTTCACCTAACCAATCTGGGCTATGTCCACCAAACAGAGGCATCGGCAATCTTATTAATCAACAGACGATTACAACAACAACATATTTGCACATCTGGAATTCTTTTTCCTCACACCTTCTCATCACACATATCCTCTACGGGCTTACATTTTTATAGCTGGGAGTAGAAAACTGAATCATAAATTCACTCACAACAAATATAGGATGCAATAACTCCTCATCATGAATAAATGGAGTTAATTTAGCAACAAATCCTATTGTTGTCATATTCATGAGTTTTTCTTCAAATTTAATTAACAGAAAATCTCAACATTAACTTACTAATAAAAAA